>CM016725.1:5031873-5117752 GCA_005771605.1 Scutellaria baicalensis | reverse complement strand
TCTAGTTGAATTAGACTCTTAAGCTAAAGTAAATCATACAGAGATAGCACACGAAGTCTAGGTAAAAAAAAAAAAGGATCTTCACAGAAAGTTTTCACCAATAGCCCTAAAGAAATGGTTTTAGTACTCTTTACATCGCCGAAATGCAGCAGAGTCAAAAGACATGAGAGAAATAAGTGAAAAGTTAATATTTGACAATCAAATAAGGCTGAACTAGTTTGAAATAGACAAGCGCTCATTTATAGCAAAAGTAGTGATGGGAGAAATCTTACATTTGTATTTATAGAAGTTTTAACAATAGGCTTTCCTGAAGGCATGGAGCTATTATTGGAATACTCGTCTCCTGGTGGAGGCAACACATTTCCAGAACGACGTTGCATAATATTTGAGGATCCGGTAGCTTGTTGAATTCTACTCCTTCAAAAGATGTAAGAGGACAGATACTTGAGAAACAATTACAGAAGATCCAATTAGCATACAAGACAAAGAGCAGAATACTTGGTCTATCCTGTATCCAGTCTTTCCAGGGCATGCATAATTAATGCTTGATTTCTTATAAGATAATTTCTTATGAGAAGTACTTCAAACTCAAAAGAATAATATTGCCCCACTGCATCTCAGAAATTACAGTTCAAAGTTAAAAATGCAAGTATACAAACATTTTCATTTTCATTTTCAATGGATGTATGGATATTTTATAATCTAACAAGATCGTAAGAAGTTTTGCTACCATGCCCTGTTTCAAAAAGATATACTATCCTGGAGAAAGACTGGAGAACTGATAATCAGACAAAAACCTATTCAAAAAAGTAACTACAGTACCAAGGTAATATCATTCAATATTTGGTTTCCAAACAATGAAAATATTTGCCACTAGAATCAGGCTGGCACCAAAAACTTCAACAGCCAGAAATCACGCCCCTGGCCCAAAAATAGAAATGTCAGCCTATATATCTTTTTACGAACAATTTAGGTTTTTAAGCTGGCAACACAATTGCCATACATGGGATGAAACAATTAGAATAATGCAACTCATCTTTAATACAAGGATAGATGAACCATAAATTCAAAACACTTGCTTGGAACCCCGAAAAGTTAAGAAGAACCACCAGCATTTCAAGTACATACAATAAGAACTTGAAATTGAACATGAAGGTGAGGCGTATTTTTTAAGTTTAATTTAATCATATGGCACAACTTTAGGTACGACAGTACAGTAATGAAAAAATAAGATCTATATTTACATATTTTGTCAGTATTAAAATGAAAAATTAGCCACATTCAATCCTTCACATGTTAACCACGTTAGGTGAAACAGATTTTACATAAGCATGCAAACATAAAAGGCAAATCATGATGATGAAAACAGAAAATATAAAGCTGACAACATCTAGAGATAGAATACCTTGTGTAGGCAGATATTATTTCATCCTTTGTAAAACTATCCTCTTGTGAACCCGTCTCGTGCAAATATAGACAATCTGGATTGCTGCAAGGCTGGACAGAGATGTAAACCCTTGATTAGTAGACGCCATGCATAAATAAATAAGCTGTGGTTGCATAACCCAAGTACGTGTACCATCGACAAATTAACGACCAATGGAACATTCTGCCCACAATTAGCGTTGGAAAAGGTATAGAAGTCATACCATATTTCTTAGCCATGCATGACAGTATTTTGTAGTCCCAAAGCATGCCCTGCAGCCAGGGCTTTCAGAAACTGTCTAATATCGCGATAGCCACTGTCAAAGTACATAAATGCAGGACGGCACTCACCTTAAGGGTTTAGTGTTCAAAAATTGTAATTCTAGTAATCTTGATAAATGAATAAATTTATCATTTAATCTTAATAAAGACCATTTCATACGGTTCCAGCCATTTATACCAATAGCACCTAATCAAAATTTTGTAACTCATTTTATAAAATTATATCAGCACTTAAATAAGTATGAAATTTCGCATAAAATGATTAGAATAGAAAATTTCACTCCAATACAAATATAAACACATTTGAAGTTAAGGAAAACAAAGAAAAACACAAACCCACCACTTTCATAAAGTAAATGTTATTGTGTATGATGATGCAGATGGGTATTTACTCAAGAGATTGTCTCTGTTCATTCTTTAAATAAATAGAAAGCAAACATCCAAGTTCCAAGGACATGACATTAGATTGTGAGTAGGTACATTTTGCATAGCAAAATGTATGAAAGACTCTACTCCAAGTTTATACTCATGTGACATTCTATCCTTTAACATCCATGATTTGTCCATAATCAGCCTAAAACAATGAGATTTTGTTAAGTCTCATAACGAAAATTCAATATTTTCAAGCATATACGACATATCTACCCGTAAAGAATAACAAATACACAAAATCTCCTACGTTGCACGTTCTCCTTATGAAACCACATCATTCAATTTACGTACAGTATCATCTTAAAATTCTATATATAAACTACCCCAAAATATAATCACTAATTAATTTATTTGTTAAAAAATAATGACAATACTTTCCTTCAAACTATTCCAATCATTTTAACAATTTTGACAACAATTCTAACTAGTTATCAAAATCAAATCATTTTTGACAATAATATATGAAAGAAATAGGAAAAAGTGGAAGTAAAAGCAGTGCATACATCTTTGACTTGTTCATCTGCAGCAATATGAATAGTTGAAATCACATGAAATTCACATGACTTGTTCTTATCTCTGTTTTTGTAAAAGAATCTGATATATATGCTTTACCAATAAATTATTTCTAAACATGGGCCACTTCTATGTATTCTCCATAGCAATTTGATTTATAAGTTTCAAGAGATCTTCATCATTTGTTATTGATTTATTAAGCAATATAAGCAAAAAGAAGATGTCATCTCCAGAAATAGGCACACTAAGACTGAGAATGCAAAATAAACCAATGAATGAGAAAGCAAAATCTCAACAGAAATCAAATTGATTGGGGGACCAGGAGAGGAGAGGAGGGATTCAATCTTAAATGTAAATGTGTGTCCATTGGAAATGAATTGAAGCAAAGGATTGATAAAATTTGAAGCAAGAAGCAATTCTTACCTTATCGGCGAATGCTCTGCGGCCGAAAATTGAGGTGTGGGGGAGGAGGCGGCGGAGCAGAGGGCTGGAGGCGGCGGAGCGGTCTTGGCAGAGGCTAAGATCAGAGGCGACAGTGACGGCTGAGGAGGGGTGGGGGAGGAGGCGGCGGCGGCGGCGAGGGCTGGAGGCGGCGGCGGCTGCGGCGGCGAGAGCTGGAGCGGCGCTGCGAGACCTTGGCAGAGAAACCGACGGGCTCGACGAGAAAAACTCTTGAATCAATCGACTTGGCAACGGCGATGAGGGACACTGGCGGCGGTGAGGGCGCTGCGGCGGCAACGATGTCGACGGCGGAGGCGTGGGGAGGAGGAGGGATTTAGGGTTCTCAATTTCAATTTGGGGATTTGATTTCACCCTTAGTAACTTTTTGATTTTTACATGTGTAATAAAATACATTTAATTTAACTTAATCTACCACAACGCTATTATGATATTACGACAACTCTAAAAAATTACCGTTGTCTTAGGCTACAATGACTACGTCTCTATGACAACCTCGTATTATAAGCATTGTCTTAGGGCACAATAACTACGTCTTTACGACAACCTCATATCGTAAGCGTTGTCTTTGAGCTCAATTTTAACCTACGACTATGCTTCTACGACAACGCTAAGAAAAAACCCTTGTCTATGAGAGCATTTTTGCACTCTACGACAACGCTAAGAAAAAACCCTTGTCTATGAGAGCATTTTTGCACTCTACGACAACGGTTTTATCTACGACAACGCAAATTTCAGCAACGACAAGGGTTTTTTTGACAAAACACATGTCTTAGGGGTGTAGTCTATGAGAGAATTTCTTGTAGTGTGCCCTCAAAACTATTAGAAATCACTTAAATTCCAACGGATGAATTTTGTTGGAATTCGGCAAAATTCTGTTGGAATTTTTGATTATAACGGAAATAAAGCCTCAGGAAAGTGGTCATTGGAATTGAAAATTTCGACGGAAATTCCAACATTACCATTCCGCTTAATTTAATGGCCGATGAATAAAATTTCAATGATTATTCCAACAACAATGAAAAATTACGTTGGAATTTTAAAAATTCTAACAGTAATGGAATCCACATTTCAAATCGGAGTTCGCGCCTGAAAACATCATCCCACAAGACAAGATGATATGGGAAATAGAAAGAAAGATCACATCTTATATTTTCGAAATCCAGGACAGAACAAACGTTTTGGTGGTACGTATTTTTAATTTGCTAAAATTAATATAAAGCAAAAGTATGTCTCCTAATTAACTTATTCATTACGTATATAAGATGTTTATAAGAGAAAGGAAAATCCGGTAAGAGAGGGGATGACCCTAATAAACTTCACCCCTACCCCAAATCTATCGATCTCTAACCATGCATAAAGACCAGAGCCCCCCAAGTTTAGTTAGTTAGCTTCAAATAAATCCAGCATTGATTGAGAGCATCTTTTTTAACTAAACTAGATAATATTGTTGTACTATCTGCTTTGTTTATGAAAGACTGTCCTTCAGCTGCTTTCCTTCCTGATCATCATCACTCATGATGATCAGTTATTTGGTTTCCTATTTTGAGAAAAATAGGAAATTCGAACTTTTAGGAAGATGTGCATATATAATTGAAGTTGCTTATCTTATATGACATGGATTATCCCCCATCTAACCAGTACTATTGGAGCCTTTCAGAAAATTATGTGGAGGCTAAACAAGTCGATAGCTAAAGAATTCTTGCCAGTATTTAGAAGTGGAAATACCTCCCTTTAACCAAATTCATGGGTCAAGAAACTTTTATACCCATTTTTTTAAGAAATAACTGTTTTTACCCGATTTGGATAGTGAAATGTCCTTAATACCCTCAACTTAAGTTTGTATTGTTGTTCATTGTAATATATTGTAATTTAATTCAAATATGACATGGATTATCCCCCATCTAACCAGTACTATTGGAGCCTTTCAGAAAATTATGTGGAGGCTAAACAAGTCGATAGCTAAAGAATTCTTGTCAATATTTAGAAGTGGAGATACCTCCCTTTTACCCAAATTCATGAGTCAAGAAACTTTTATACCCATTTTTTTAAGAAATAACTTTTTTTGCCTGATTTGGATAGTGAAATGTCCTTAATATATACCCTCAACTTAAGTTTGTATTGTTGTTCATTGCAATACATTGTAATTTAATTCAAATATGACATGGATTATCCCCCCATCTAACCAGTACTATTGGAGCTTGTTGGTTCCAAATGGTAGTAGGCTTAGAGGGGGGGTGAATAAGCCTACTGTATTTTCATTCTTTTTCTTTGTAAAAGCTTAGGTCCAAAATCAGTAACCTTTTGGGAGGTTACTTTCGAGTTATCAGAGGTATATTGCGGAATTTTTCTTTCATTGAAAACACAAGTATAGAAGATGTGCATCTAATATAGGATATGCAGTTAGAAAGGTAAGCACAAACATATGCATGTATAAACAGAGGTTTGAAGGTGGAGTAATCCTTCTACATCCTCTCTGCCTCTTCTCAAGAGGGAACATTTGTCAACCTTATTGAATTACATAGACATATATATTACAACACAGTCTTAACAAGTAGCAAGATTTCACACAGCTTCTTGCCTACTCTCCTAACTGACCCTCACAGGATCCTACCCAACCCACTCAGTATCCTTACTTTCTTCCTTAGAAAGTGCACAACTTATCAGGACCCTAGTCCTAGCACTAAGCACTCCGAGACAGTCCTTAAAAGGTTTGTCTTCTTCTTCAATTGGATGCAGCAAGCTTTGGCTTCTTTTGCAGGTTGCTCTATTGTTGCTTGCTGCAAGATTGATAGACTGAGTGATCTAGAGTTTTTGGGGTTTAGAGTGTTTGAGCTTCCTTCTCTTCTTTGGATCTTCTATACACTCTGCTCTCTTTTCTTCTATACACTCTTTCCCCCTCTTCTTTCATTTTCTTCCATACGCTGCTCTCTCTATTTCTCTTCTCTTCAGTCTTCTATTTAAAGATGTAGGAAATCTGCCCGTTGAATGTGGGTAGGATCCCAACAGTAAATGCGTTGTACTTTTTCTGATACACGCCAACTTTTTACTTTCCATGTGTCTTCATCTGATTGGCTCCGTTCCTTTTCTCTCTACCGGTAACTTTTAGCTTCCTTCCCATGCTTGCTTTGTAACTTTCTTCTCGTGCTTGCTTTGGAGCTTCCTTATAGCGCCCCGACCCAGTTTTGGGGGATTGAGGCACTACCATGACGTTACATGCTCAAAATAAATATTTGTATAAAGAACAAAAATGATCAAGAAAAGGAAATGCTTTGTGTATGAAAACTCAGCGGAAGACTTAATTATGAAAACATGAGCCATTTTTTTTTTAAATATAATGGATAAAAATGCAAACATCCGACTCGTGTCTTACCCACATTTGTAAGTCAAAACCTTGAAATATTTTAAAACATATGAAAATTTTACATAAATAGTTAAACCAACATGGAAGATTTCAGAAAGTATTAAGCACCATCAAAACATACATATTAACATTAATCAAAACATATATTTCTTGGGAGGGTCCATACAGCTGGCTACACATCCACTTCGTTGTAAGCTGAACCTGAAAAAATTAAAGCTGACATCATGAGAGTCCTCCAGAGAGGAAGCCCAGTGGGATAACAATACTCTCTCATACATAGAAGCAATTAAATTATTAAGCACGTACTACATGTCCAACAAACACGCTTACCCGTTTTGGACCCTCATAACATTAGACCAGACACTCTCGCCTTTATGGTCACATAACATTAAGGAATGTGGGCACGCTAACCCACTAGACCTTGCTTTCATAGACCAGGCACTTTGGCCCTTATGGTCGTCGCCCGGCGTGAAGCCCTCCCGGTTATAGCTACGGTGCTTCCCTCCGTAGATTTTCATACATATCTTACTAATTTAATTATCAACACGTAGTAGAGAGTAGAAGTTACCCACTTTTGAAGATTCCACTTGAAGCGGGAATAGCTACTGAAGTATTCGGTCGTCTCGTACTGCACTCGACACATTCATTAACATTTAGTCTTTGATTACATCTCCATCATATTATACAAACACATACATATTCATCTTCATGTGTACTTAGTTAACATATTATTCGAGGTTCATTCGTGTGTCTTAATAAACATAATATCATGGAGTCATGTCTTGGGCAGCTATATAACCTAATATACATATCATTCATCCCACATATGTATATCATGACAAGACATAACAAAATAATCTTATAGACTTCATAACATTCTTTAGAACATGCATCATAATCATTTGAAAGAAAACTATTTAGACCATATGAACTCATAAAACTCTATTACATTACTTTGAAACCTAACGGTTCATCACCTTACACATAAGCTCGCATTTTATTTCTCAAAATCAGTTTCAAAAGATGGTTGAATCTCACTTTTAATCATAGATAAAACTAGATTTAAAAGCTAGTAACTAGTAGATAGAAATACACTCGTTAACATATAACGATTTTCATATTTATAACAAAACATCTAAAATTCATGAAAATAATCATCATTCACATAATACCTCTTAGTTAGTCATGCTATAACAATAGATATAAGTTCCAAACACACAAGCTTTAATAATTAACTTATTGTACCTAAAAATTGTTTGGAAGGTACTCTAAATCAGTTTGATTTATAAAATTCACCATAAATCATATAGTTGTTAAAACCTTTTGAAATTTATAATTTAAACTTACAACATCATGTATTAAAACATATTAAAATAGTTCGGAATAATTATAATTCATCAAATATCTAAGATTATTCTTCTAAAGTCCAAAACTATAGAATTTCATCTTGAAACTAGACTATGTTTGAAAAGTCATTATAATTTGTACACTTCATTAAACATTACCAAATTTTAAACATAGACTCAAAACCTTATGTAGTATAAGATATTGGAACAGTTTTGAAAAATATTCATTGACCGATTTTATAAAAATATTTTTCTATGGTCTGAAATTGGACAATCTTTGAAAATTTATTATAATTCATAAACTACTCCAAACATTACCAAAATTTAACCATACACTCAATACTTCATGTAGAATAACATTCTAAAACATTTTTGAATAACTTCTAAGCATATGATTTGATAAAGTTCGTAAAAGGGGACTGCAATTTACAAGTTTTTTATCACAAGTTGATTAGATCCACTTATTTCTTTGATAATTCGACTTTTAAGATTCCATTAACCTCAAGAAATCATGATCACTCAGTTTAATACACTTGCAATGAGCTTAGGCAAGATAATCAAACATGCAAAGGCCAAACCAACATGCAATTGCACATTTAACACTCAAATATCACATATTTTGAAGATCAACACTTAGAACAAGACATTTAACAATTTTCCTCACAATCTTCCTTAAATCTTACATGCAATGAGTTTTTGGTAAGAGAATCAAACATGCCAAGCTTAATTCAACATGTATTTGTTCAATCAACACTAATGATGACATAATTTTGAAGATCAAACACATAGACCCAACAAATTTCATCACATTAGTAGAGAATCACCCTTAGATCACACATACAATGAGCTTAGATGAGGGGAAACAAACATGCAATACTTTTTCAACATGAATTTCAACATTTAGAACAAAATCATGCTCCTAAAGAGAACATTGGTAAGGATTAACCAAGGATACCTCTTGGATGAACAAACAAAGAGTTCTTTGAAGTTTGCTTGGAAGAAGACTATACTTTTGAGCTTAACTCCCCATCTTATCTTGGAAGGATCTTGTCTCTTTACTTAATTCTTGAAAAATGCAGCTTGTTTGAAGGTGGGAGTGAAGATACTTTTTGTAATGAAGGGAAGAAAGGGTAGAGAGAAGGAGGAGCAAATGGGCTAGAGAGGGAGAGAGATGAAAATTAGAGGGGTGGGATGTCTATCCCCCTTCACATATCTATATATATAGTGTATAATCATGGTATAATACATGTATTATACATGTAGATCTTGTAAAAATAATGTAAATTAATATGTATAAACATGTAGATCACCTCTTGTAGTATTTATCCACTAAAGGTGTGATGATTCAAAGTATTGAGACTTGTGGTGGATTTGATGGAGATATGTGAGAGGTTGAGTGTAGTGTCATCTAATATGACACAAAGGAGTTTGTAATGAGATCATAATAGTTTGAATATTGATGTAATTGTTACCTATAATGTTTAATTCATGTGAACTTAATTATCATATATGTGTGGCAAAAATTATAATGTCACACATAAATAAGATGACATGTAAGATTATGGACATTACTTGAAATCAATTTACACATCTTTAAATTAAAGTCTTCATAATATTTGATCATCTAATTATGCATGAAAGTATGTACAATATTATACATCATAGAGTCACATAATTGATTGCACATAAAACTATATAATGTAAATTCTACATAATTATAATTGAACACATTAGTCATACTTCTTTTAATAATTATTAAAATTCAACTTATCTATTTTTTTATACGATCCTTTTACCCGTGTGTATCGAGTTCATCACGATCAACTCGGTCTCTTCGAGTAGCTATCCTGGAAGACTTTTCATACTTAAAGAAAGATTAGCTCATTTCTTTTCGATAAAACATAAAGCATGCCATGTAGAGATCATTTATAATAAATCATTTTAAAAAAATGTTTTATGAATAAAAATATTGTCACGCCCCAATTTTTGAAAGTAAACAATAACACAATTTTTGTCCTTGAAATAGGAACGCGACTTCATAAAACATAAATACCCATTTTCTTAAAATAAAATTATACAGATTATTTTCAAAATCATTTAGAAAAATGTTTAATCCCAAATTTAATAAAACATTTAGCGGAAGCAACTCAAATGAATAATTTTCTTATTAAAATAAAGTTACCATAAAAAAAATGAAGTAAACACGCCTCAAAAATCTAACTACAAAATTTAAATACCAAAACGAAAAGGTTAGCGATTCAAAAGTATTTACAAAGAATTCAATAAACTATTTATTAACAATCACCATAATTTATATTTCACTTGTCATTAATTATTAAATCAATTCCCATTAGCATCCATCGTACCACCGCGTCCGACTTCTCATCTGTAAAAGAATGTAATAATTCGGGATGAGCTACACTAGCTCAGTGGGGTTACTGTTTGTCAAGATTAAAAACAAGCATATGCAACACAGAATAACAACACCGTATCCATGCTATCAGCCACTTAACGACTGATTAATTCATAACCATGCTATTGGCCACTTAACGACCAATTAAAATTTCCATGCTATCAACCACTTAACGATTGATTAAATCATATATGTTGCCCCATCCATATCACACATACATGCGTTTAATAAAGACAAATGAGGAAAGAAAACCCCACCTCAAAATGCAGTGAAAATTTGAATGCAAATGAATGCAAATTGCAAATTATGATTCCACGTCCTCGTTATCTTCGTTTCCTACAAATAAAATATTTTGTGACTTAGTATATATTTAATTAATATTTTTAATAATTTATTAAATGGAAGAACTGAAAGGAAAGATGTAATGAATATGATACTATAAATTTTTGGAATATGACCTGGAAATTTGAGATCAAAAACTTAAGGGTTAAATGAACACATGATTGAAAATCGAGGAAGATTAAATCTGGAATTTTTAGAAACCAAAAATAGAATAGAATATGTTTTTTTTTTTTTTGTTTTTTAGAAAGTTGAAAACTGGAATCAATTAGAACTAATTTGGGAAGGATTAGTATACTGAAAATTTAATAAAACTGAGAAGGAAATGAAACTTAATACACTGGAAATTTAATAATATTGATAAGGAAAAGAAATCATCTCATCCTCCCTCTCTCTTTCCTTCTCTCCTCCTCGGGTACCCCCTTCTCTCTCTCTCTCTCTCTCTCTATCTTTCTTCCCCTCTCTTTCCTCTTTCTCTCACTTCTCAAATACCCCTCCCTCCCTCTCTCTTCATCATCTCACTCTCTGTCCCCTTCTCTTTCTCACATCACAATTTTCTCTCTCCCACTTTCTTCCTCCTTTTGCTATTAATACATATTCTAAGGAATGATAGAATGGTGGTAAAACAAGAAAACGAAGTGGTGGAAGAAAAACAAAAGGGTTTTGTGTTTACGAATTCAAAGGTCAAAAATCAGATTTGCAAACTGTTTTCCATTTTGGAGGTGAAGAGAATGGAAATTTTCAGAAATTACCTCACTATATTTTCTTTGTGCACCTATGATATTTCTTAGGTTGTTATTGGATATATAATAGGTGAAGGAATGAAGATCTTTCCACTACGTTTCAAATTTGTTAGAAAAAGTAGAGATTTATTTGGAATTTATGATTTGAGTCTATCTTTTATTAATCCCCTCTTTTACTTATTATTAGGTTTAAATTTTCCATTTGTCAATCTTCTACGGAGATAAATCATACGTAAGTTTTAAGGGTTTAATTTTTGGGTTTTATTTAAATTATTTTTATGGGTTATTTCTAATTATTTTATCAAAAAAAACATTAATTTTAAGTAACTTGAGGGTTAATTTTAAGTAACTTGAGGGTTACTTTTATAAATAAACATTAATATTTATTTATAGGATTTTATTATTATTATTATTATTTTTTTATGGATATTACAAATATGCTATGCAATTTTTTCTGAAAACAGGGTGTTACACTTCACAGCCTTGCTCTGTCAGGTGGTTTAAAGCTTCTGTAACTTGCTACTTTGCAGTATGCTTTGACATGGTCTCTTCCAGGTAGCTTCCTGTCAGATAGCTTAAGTATTCGATAGCTTGCCGCTTTGCAGTATGCTTTAGCATGATCTCTTCCAAGTAGCTTCCTGCAGTAAGCAGTATGCTTTTTAGTTTACCGGATTCCTTCACCATTCTCTTCAGTATCCTTTCTTTGAAACTTTCTCTGTCGTATCTTCCTGCAGTAACCTCATTGCAGTAACCTTATAAGATAGGTTATGCTTATTGATTGAGGGTTACTTTTCTACGATTTTGTCTCATCAAAACATGATCAAATATATTCTAACAGAACCTTTCAGAAAATTATGTAGAGGCTAAACAAGTCGATAACTAAAGAAGTCATGCCAATATTTAGAAGTGGAAATACCTCCCTTTACCCAAATTCAAGGGTCAAGGAACTTTTATACCCTTTTTTTTTAAGAAATAACTTTTTTACCCAATTTGGATAGTGAAATGTCCTTAATACCCTCAACTTAAGTTTGTATTGTTGTTCATTACAATACATTGTAATTTAATTCAAATACACAATTTAATACATTGTATTCAAATTAAATAATGTAATGAAAGTTCAAAAAAGTAATTTGGAACTCCAAAAACACCATAACCACTTTTTGCAATCACAATTTCATGTTCTCATCTCCTCCGAAGAATTGCTGCAAGGCTTGACCAATTTTCTCATTTTTTCATGATCTTCATCTCCATTGAAACCTTAAAGCTCGTCAAAAACAATTGAAGTTTCATTGCAAATGGTAAGTTTCATTTCTATTTCTATGTTCTGAGTATTTAGTGATGTTTCATTGTAAACTCCTCATGAATTTTATTGTTTAAATTTCTGTTTGAAGTTAAGTTGATATACACCATATTTAATAGCACAAACTCTCTTTTTTTAGGTTTCAACATTATCCATGTATGTTGATTCTGGGTAGTTCTGACTTCTGAGAATGATTCTTAACGATACGGCTCCCTTATGAAGATATGTTGATATGCACCATATTTAATAGAGAACTCTTTGATTTTAGGTTTTAGTTTTTTCACCATTGATGTTGGGTAATTCTCATTTCTGAGAATGAATGTTCACGATTTGAAATGTAATACATATTCGAGATATGAAAATTTAATACGTGTTCACGATATGAAAATTTAATATGTGTTCACAATATGAGCTGATAATACATGTTCATGATATGAGCTAATAATACATGTTCATGATATGAAAATGTAATACATGTTCACGATAGGAAATGTAATACATGTTCACGATATTAACAGATAATGCGTGTTCACTATATGAAAATTATAATTTGAAATGTGTTTGAAACATTTAAGTATGTTTTGATGAGACAAAACCTTAAAGAAAGTAACCCTAACTCTATACGCATAACCTAGCTCGAAAGGTTACTGCAACAAGGTTACTACAGAAGAAAGATAGATCAGAGAAAGTGTCAAAGGAAGGATACTGAAGAGAATGGTGAAAGGAATCGGGTTAACTAAAAGGATATTGATGACTGTAGGAAGCTACTGGAAGAGACCTTGCCGAAGCACATTGCAAAGCAGCAAGCTACCAGACAGGAAGCTACCTGAGAGACCATGCCAAAACATACTCTTGTTTATCGTCAGCAGGTCTTCCGAGCCGGTGAATCTTTTCCAGTAATCTTCCACCAACGCCTCTCCATAGGTGGCTAATTTGCCACTATCTATTCCTTCCGTGGGAGTGAAAGTGATCTCGACTGTCTTCTTTCCCATCTTAGACACTATCCTTGTCTTATCTTTAGATATCTCTGCATTGTTATAAAACTGCTTGACTAGGTCCTCGCAGTAAGGTTCCCTGTAGAATGAACAGAGACCCCACACTCTAGACTGATGAAGATTGTTCAGTATCATCTGCATAAGGTCGATGGAGTAACCTTCATCTCTGATGGGTTTCAGTAATATTTTCTCATTGATGAGGCGACCATCGATGATTTGTGTGATTTTGGGTACCATTTTTTGAGAGGTGATAAGGGACGTGATCTTTCTGCAAAAATAGAAGGGAGCACAAAACTTGATTGCTAGGCTACTTGTTTGTAGAAGGTTAGAAAATATGAGAGCGTAAAAGATTTGATCAAGCATAAACTTCCTATTTATAGGAAAACTTCTTGCGTTTTGATCGACGATGCAGATCTTCCTAGAATTCGAATGGTTTCTTATCCTGCGGTTGGGGATGCTTGTATTAAATGAGCTGATTCACTTTTGTACTTTGCTAACTCCTTGTGACCTTTCTTTTAGACTTATATGTGATTTGATAAAAGCAGTATGCTCTAACTTTATATATTATACAATCTGCTTTCTGTGCTTAAATGATTATGTACTTTTGATCTTATCTGCTAAGGTTTTGTCATCATCAAAAAGGGGAAAATTGTTGGAACATATTTAAGTATGTTTTGATGAGACAAAACCACAAAATAGTAACCCTCATTCTATAAGCATAACCAATCTCAGGGGAGGTTACTGTAGAAAGATACGACAGAGAAAGCTTCAAAGAAAGGATACTGCAGAGAATAGTGAAAAGAATCTGGTAGACTAATTAGGATACTGCTTACTGCAGGAAGCCACCTGGAAGAGACTATGCTTAAAGCATACTGCAAAGTAGCAGGCTACTAAAGACTCAAGCTACCAGACAGAAAACTACCTTCAACGGGCAGATTTTGAAATCTATAAATAGAAGAAGACTGAAGACTAAGAAGTGTGAGAGAGCAAGAGAGAAGAAGTGAGCAACATAAAGCATTAAGAAAAGCTCCTAGAGAGAAGAGCACAAGAGAGAGCTCAAAAGAGAAAAGGTGCAACAAAAGAAGAGAAGAGCACAAAAGAGAGCTTAGAAGAGAAAGCTCAAAAAAGAGGGGGAAGGGCATATATAAAATAAGAAGAAAAGAGTGTACAAAAGATAACAAGAGAGAAAAACTCATACACTCTATGCCCATAAACACATACTCAGTCACACAGTCTAGGCAGCAAGTTACAACAGATCAACCTGCAAAAGAAGTTTAAGCTTGCTGCATCCACTTGAAGAAGGAGAAGACAAACCTTTTAAGGACTGTCTAGGAGTGCTTAGTCAAGACTAGGATCCTGATATGGTGTTCACTTTCTGAAGAAGAAAGTGAGGACCCTGAGTGGGTTGAGTAGGATCCTGTGTGGGTCTGTTAGGAAAGTAGGCAAGCAGCTGTGAGCAGCTATGTGTAGGCTTGCTACTTACTTGTTAAGTAAGTGTTGTAATAGATAGGGCTATGTAAATCAACAAGCTTAACAAATGTTCCCTCTTGAGAAGAGGCAGAGAGGATGTGGAAGGGTTACTCCACCTTCGAACCTCTGTATATCCATGCGTTTATCTATGCTTACTATTTTATATGCATATCTTAAGTTAGATGCATGTCTTGAATATTGAGTCTTTATAGGAGAGGAAGCTTCCGCATATAACTCTGATAAAGTAACCTCCCAAAAGGTTACTGTCTCCCGACCTAAGCCTCCTAGAAAGAAGAAAAGTTTGAAAATTGAGTAAGCTTATTCATACCCGCTCTCTAAAGCTACTACCACTTGGGACCAACAAACTCTATCTTAAAAATCATTTTCCGTTGCAAAGAACTCTGACAGTCAGTAAGTTGCACTGCTCAATGATGCTAAATTAGCAATTCCTGCTGCTAGATCTCTAGGTTTTAGTATTGAAATTTCAAACGTTTGAAAAATTCGATAGAGATTCATTTAAAATTGCTCCATCTAAACCTCTATATATCACGAGACCAACATATATCGGTGCAAATCTCAATATATTTAGACTTTCTTCACAAATATGTTTCTTTCCTACCCTATAACATCAAATATTGGATCAGCCCAATCTTCAAAATAAAGTTTGTCTCCTGATTTCCTTCTCAAAAAGTATATGTTGGTCCCAAGTGGTGGAAGGTTTAGAGGGGGTGAATAAACCTTCTCAAATTTATCACTTTTCTCCAAGATATGTTAAGTTCAACTTACTGCTCAGGTAGCTACAAAGTTTACTGATCAAATGATATTGTAGTGAGCTTTCTGAGAAACGTTACTAAACAGTTCGAACTTGTAGAGTTTTATGCAGTGGAAATTCTTTTATATAAGCTTTTAAAAACACAAGTATGGAAAGATAATTTTCAGTGGAAATGTTATATGACGCTTAAGAGGAAGATATGGAGTTAGATAGGAAGGAAAACAGGATAAGAATGCAGAGCGATCTACAAAGGTTCGAAGGTGGAGTAACCCTTCTACGTCCTCTCAATCTCTTCACACAGAGGGAACTTTGTTAGGATAGTTGTTTACACAACCCTAACTATTACAACTCAAATCTAACAAAGAGTAGCAAGCTTCCCACACAGGTTACTTGTCTACTCGACCAAATGACCCACACAAGATCCTTACTCTTGATTTCTTCAAAGAGTGAAAGCTTAGCAGGAAACAGTTTCTAGCACTAAGCACTCCTAAACAGTCTAGAATTAAAGGTAGAATAAGTTATTCTTCAACTGAGAGCAGCAAGCTACGGATTCTAAGTGTAGGTAACTCTGCTATTGCTTGCTGCTTGACTGAGTGACTGAAACTTTGAGGGATTTGAAAATTAAACACTTGAGCTTTGAATCGCGTAGTATGCTTGGAGTTTCAGTAGTAGCTTCAGTCACCTCTTGTCCTCTATTTATAGCTTCAAATGTTTGCCCATTGAAGGAGACAAATATTCACCATTAATGCTCTCGATCTTCATGGTACAGTTCCATTTAATACTTTTGTCCTTTTTTGAAATTATAGCATTCTTGCTGTACAAGTGTCTTCACTTGCTTGACTTTATTCTTTTTGTCTGAACTGAAAACTAAGTATGATCCTCGTACTGAATTAACTCTTCCTCAGACTAGTCTTGGATCATGTGTTTAGGATTCTTTTCAGGTTACTACATTCTTTATATTTGCAGTAAGTGTTTATATCAGTATCCTTTCAGATAGCTTTCTGCAGTAAACTTTTTCGTCCATATATAGTAACCCTCCTATCTTAGATACCAGTGTACTTTCTTCTTGCAGAATAGTATTCTTTTGACGCAGCATCCTCTGGCAGTGTCCTTGACTTGCAACATTCTTTCTGTACTTAGAGAATTTCAAGAAATAGAAAAGCTACAAGTGTTGTAAAACATAGTGAGCAAAAATGGTACTCTTATTTCCTATTAGAACTTAGGTTTTTGTCTCATTAAAACATACTAAATCAATTCTTAACAATATAAGAAACTCAAATGTTCATAGAATCAAGAATATGTAGGATCCACCCCACCAATTATGAAAATACCTAAAAAACACTCTCAAATGGCTCTCAAAGAGATACACCACATTTGTAGAATCTAATTCCAACCACAAGTTCCACCATCCGCCTTAAGTCGTCTGCCTTACAAATATTGTCGTCACCAATTCAGACTCAAACATGTATCCCCTTCTACAAGAGAAGAAGCATAGAGAAGATCCCTTGAAGTTCCTAAAGATCGCACTAGCTTGCAATCTCCTTAGTGATCCCTTGCACAACCATCAATATTGACTTCATCCACTCAAACAAAAAAATGAGGGCGCCAGCAAACCCCTATAATACGTGTCATTCTGCTAGAAATATGAATGGGCTTAAAGAGATTATTGGAAACATTTAAGTATGTTTCGATGAGACAAAACCTTAAGAAAGTAACTCTGACAAGCATAACCAATCTTAGGAGAGGTTACTGCAACAGAGTTACTGCAGAAGAAAGATAGATCAGAGAAAGTGTCAAAGGAAGGACACTGTAGAGAAAGGTGAAAAGAATCGGGCAAACTAATCAGAATACTGATGACTGTAGGAAGCTACTGGAAGAGAACTTGCTGAAGCAGATTGCAAAGTAGCAAGCTAACAGACAGGAAGCTACATGAGAGACCATGCTAAAAGCATATTACAGAGCAGCATGCTACAGAAACCTTAAGCCACCTGATGGAGCAAGCCAGGGAAGGAAGCTCCAAAACAAGCGCGAGGAGGAAGCTACAAAGTAGGCATGAGAAGAAAGTCAAAAGTTACAGGTGGAAAGAAGAAGTTACCGGTAGAGAGAAGAGAAGAGCAGCCAATCAGAAGAAGACACGTGGAAAACGAAAAACTGAGTTGCGAAGACAATTAGCAGCTAAATGATACAGAAAATCAAGCTGAGTTGTGAAGAAAAGCTGTTTAGAAGAAGGAAGCTGGTGAACAACAAGCTACTCGAGGATCAGACTACGAAGAAGGAAGCTATACACAAGAAGCAAGTTTCTACCTATCACATAGTAGACCAATACGGAGCAGATCAACAGGAAAGACATGTTGCTGAACAAAAAGAAGGAAGCTGTTGCAACGCCAAGCTGAATGTATGAATTACACGAGAGACTCCAAAAAACAGCTATGAGAAGCAACCTTGGAGGAAAATGCTGAGGAAGTCAAGCAAAGGAGTAAGAAGAAAAGCTCACTCCTTCAACCAGACCACCCTCCAGACGGAAGCAAAAGATGAAATAGGCTCTACTCTTTAGACAACTCTCAAGGAAAGAATAATGACGACCAAGTACCTCGTTCTAACTTACTCTTATACTTTTGGTCTAGGTTATTTTTATCCTGTTAATCATATGAGAACCAACGATCAAGAAAGCCAAATGAAAGAATCTTCAGAGGACTGAAGATAACAGGCTTAAAAGACACTAATCACTTAACTTGAGATTGAGAAGGGAAGCTTATACGTTGACACTCAAATAGAAGATGTTTCACCTACCCATGTAAACCTCAAGGATTACCTAAAATAGTACTGAAAATGACCCTACATCTTGAAAGAGATAACCATAAAGTAAGGGGAAAGTTCTAGTATAAATCGAGGTAATTCAGCAGGTAAAAGAATTAAATCCTTGGAGAAACCCAAAGATACGGGTATGCTGCAAAATGTCTGCAACAAACTGATATTCCCTGAGGAACCAAGCAGAACAACAACTCCAAAATGGGAAGAAAATTGTCTACCTTATTAGTATCATGCTCTGTCTCTTTTATACCTAAAAGAGTTCATACTCTGAAGAGATACAGTAAGTAAACACCTGCACACACCTTCTTTTGCTTACTATCAAAAGTCTTACAAGAATCAAACTATGGAAAGTCTAAGTTCTTGTAAGAAGACTAACTCAGAAGGACTCATACTTGTATGAGTACCTATACAAGAATACTTGTTCTGCAGGTACCTTTGACAAAAGACTACTGAATTAAGGGGGAACTTTTGACGATATGACAAAGCTCTGACTACAGGACGCTAGACACCAGGTTACTGGATACTAGGTCACTGGATACAGGACGCTGAAAATCAGGACGCTAGACACCAGATGGATGGATACTAGGTTGCTGAATATCAGGTCGCTGTACACCAGGATGCTAGACACCGAGCTACTGGATACTAGGTTACTGGATATCGGAGTACTTGTCTACAAGTCACTGGAAAGGAGGTCACTGGTGGGTTATGTATCACCAAACAACAGCGATTACCTAAAAGCAATCGGTAACGTGTGCGCATGTAAAGCGGACCACCTTTTTCAGAACCCTTTGATATCAGCCGTGCGATCAAGAAAATCTAAGGGCTGAGAATCAAGTGTTGACCAAACACTCATGCAATCACCTCATGTAGAGGAGGAAAGAAATAAAGCTGAGGAAACTGTCAACAACTTTATTGGAAACTGGCGGAGCAGTTAATAATATCTATAAAGAGATAAACTTAACCGTAGGATCTCATAGAACACTCAAAACAGGGAGTATCTCAAACTCTATAAATACATGGACTTCTTACTCTTCATCTTCATGCATATATCCTTTCTCTCTTATCCTTGATACATCATGGCACCCGATTGTTGGAAACCATTTTCTATGTTCCTTTCTCACTGCACGTTCTCTGTAAATAATCAACCAAACACCTCACAAATCACCAAAAGTCACCTCTTACGCTTGATCCTTGCTAAACAAAGCTTTCTCAGAAGAGTTGATCTTCTAGCATTCATTCCTCACTGCAAATCTGATGGTGCTTGAGGACTTGCCCCCAAGGTCTCCTTTTAGAGTCCGGAGGTAGAGTTGGAGGATCCCTTTCCAGTTTCCCTAGAGCTTCAGCTCATTTTTGATTATGACAAAAAGGGGGAAGAACTGCGAAGGATCTTGGAAGATCAAAAGTCTTCCAAAGGTAAAGAAGAGAAGATTCAAGCCCGTCTAAGTGGTGAATTCTCTTCTGTTTCCAAGAGAATGAGGAAGAGGGGACAAACACAGGAGTTGGTGAAGATAGTGCGGGAAGAAAGGTTGCAGCAAGCTACTGCGCATAGACTTCTCTGCTTCTTCAGTTTCTCTTTTGTATAATCCTCCCTTCTTTCTTTCTTCTTGTGACCTCTTCACCTTTTTCAGCTCTCCTCCAGGATCAAAGAGGAAGATCAACTGGGAGCAAGAACCTGCACAGAAGAGGAAGAAGCTAGAAAGAAGCTAGTAAGAAGCTAAGGGGAAAATAAAGAAAAAAAAGAGCAAGAGAAAGAAGAATGAGTCTAGATAGGATATTTACATTGTACTTTGCCTACTGCATTGTATTGTAAATGTTTTATCTATATAAAATGTCTTCTATTCTCTAAAGCTCTCTCATTGTGACCTTTCTTTTAGACTTATATGTGATTTAATGAAAGCAGTATGCTCATATATTTATATATCGTACATCTGCTTTCTGTGCTTAAGAGATTATGATCTTTTGATATTTTGCAAAGGTTTTGTCATCATCAAAAAGGGGGAAAATTTTTGGAAACATTTAAGTATGTTTTGATGAGACAAAACCTTAAGAAAGTAACTCTAACAAGCATGAACAATCTTAGGAGAGGTTACTGCAACAGAGTTACTGCAGAAGAAAGATAGATCAAAGAAAGTGTCAAATGAAGGACACTACAGAGAATGGTGAAAAAAATCGGGCAAATTAATTAGGATACTGATAAGTGCAGGAAGCTACTGGAAGAGAACTTGTTGAAGCAGATTGCAAAGAAGCAAGCTAACAGGCATGAAGCTACCTGAGAGACCATGTCAAAAGCATACTGCAGAGCAGCATGCTACAGAAGCCTCAAGCCACCTGATGGAGCAAGCTAGGGAAGGAAGCTCCAAAGCAAGCACGAGAAGGAAGCTACAAAGTAGGCATGGGAAGAAAGTTAAAAGTTACCGGTAGAAAGAAGAAGTTATAGGTAGAGAGAAGAGAAGAGCAGCCGATCAGAAGAAGTGTGTCGCTATCAATGATGGAAATCTATCTACCTTCAACGGGCAGATTTCCAAATCTATAAATAGAAGAAGACTGAAGAACTGAGTAGAGAAGAAGAGAAAAGAGAACGCGCAAACAGAAGAGAGCGCAAGAAGAAAGCGTAGAAAAGAGGAGGAAGGCTACACAAATGAAAAGAGAGCAAAGTGGGGAGCAAAAGAAAAAGAGAGAAAAGAGAAGCTTAAACACCCCACACCCCAAAGACGCATACTCAGTCTCACAGTCAAGACAACAAGCTATAGCAGTTCAACCTGCAAAAGAAGTCTAAGCTTGTTGCATCCAGTTGAAGAAGAAGAAGACAAACCCTTATCTTAAGGACTGTCTTGGAGTGCTCAGTGCGAGGAATAGAGTCCTGCTGAGTTGGCCACTTTCTGAAGAATAAAGTGAGGACCCTGGGTAGGTAGAGTAGGATACTGTGTGGGCCAGTTAGGAGAGTAGGCAAGCAGCTGTGTGAAGGCTTGCTACTTACTTGTTAAATCTGTGTTGTAATAGATAGGGATATATAAACCAACAAGATTTAACAAATGTTCCCTCTTGAGAAGAGGCAGAGAGTATGTAGAACGATTACTCCACCTTCGAACCTCTGTATATCTATGCAGCTATTCATACTTACTGTTCTATCTGTATATTTAATGTAAGATGCATGTCTTCTATATTTGGTCTTTGAATGAGAGGAAGCTTCCTCAAATATAACTCTGATCAGTAATCTCCCAAAAGGTTACTGCCTCTTGACCCAAGCCTTGAAAGAAGAGAAAAGTTTGAAATTACAGTAGGCTTATTCACCCCCCCCCCCTCTAAGCCTACTACCACTTGGGACCAACAGAGATATTGTCTTCGAGGAGGAGTTGATTTTGATACCTACTACTACTTATGACAATGTTCAAGTACTCATTCTTGTCATTGAAGAAGAAGCATATTTGGAACCTCAACAGGATAATGTCAAAAATCTTCACCATAAGGTCGATGGAAAATTGAGGAACAACCTCAACAACCTATAAAGAAATTTATCTGCGGACTCAAACACATTTCTCGTCAGTGGTACCACAAATTTCCTGAAGTAGTTGTCTCATTTGGTTTTAAGGCTAGTGTTGTTAATGATTGTGTATATCACAAGTTCAGTGGGAGTAAGTTTATTTTCTTGGTGTTGTATGTTGATGATATACTACTAGCCACCAATGATTTAGGTTTGTTACATGATACCTAAACTTTTCTATCAAAGAAATTTGAAATGAAAGATTTTGGGATGCCTCTTTTGTTTTAGGAATCTATATACATCGAGATTGCTCTCAACATAGATATATAGAAAAGTGTTGCAAAAAAGTTGAAATGCATAACAACAACCCAAATGACACCCATGTGGTTAAGAGAGACAAGCTTAGTCTTAATCAGTGCTCTAAAATTGTTCTTGGGGTTCAAGATATGCAAAAAGGTTCCTTATGCTTCGGCTGTTAGGAGTTTAATGTATGTTTAGGTCTGCAGAAGACCTGACAGGTTTATTGTTGGTATGTTGGCATATACTTAAGTAACTTTGGTATGAATCTTTGGAAAGCAACCGAACAGGTTATAAAGTATCTACAAAGAACTAAGGATTACATGCTTAAATATAGAAAATCAGATCAATCAGAGATTATTAGGTATTCTAATTCTGATTTTGTTGATTCCAAAATAGTATAAGATCCACTTTAGGCTACATTTTTCTCTTAGTTGGGGGAGCTATTTCATAGAGAAGCGCTAAGCAGATACTTGTGGCATCTTCTACCATGGCAGCATAATTTGTGGCATGTTATAAGCCATCAAATCATAGAATATGGTTGCGAAACTTTGTCATTGGGCTGCGTGTTGTGGAAAATATTGAAAAACCACTTAAGTTATATTGTGACAAAAATTAGCAATGCTATATTCCAATAACAACAAGAGTTCCACTAAGTCAAAACACATTGACATTAAGTTCCTTGTTGTGAAGAAAAGAGTTTAGAGTAATCAAATTTCTATAGAGCATATTAAGACAGACTTCATGATTGCGGATCCACTAACTAAAGGTTTACCCCCAATGTTTTTCATGAGCATATATCTCAAATGAGTGTTATGTTATTTCAGGACACTTCAATTTAGTGGGAGTGTATATTTGGTTTTATTGCTCTATATTTTGGACACATTATTGTGTATTTGGATGATATTATGCAGATATAATGTTTTGGTTTATTTGCACTCTACTATTTTATATTTTATGTTGATTTCACTAAGGAATAAGGAAATAGACATGTTAGATCACATTGCATGTAATTTCCATGTTACACACTACAAATAATCTGTTGTTAATTGTAATGATATACGTGATTACTGTTGGGTTTAGTTACGAATGAAGTGACGGAGGTCTCTTTAGTCCCATGTTAATGCAGTTAATAACTAGATTGCTTAGGGATACTCATACATATGACAGGAAGGTTTAAGCTCACTTAGGTAATACACATTTGTTCAGTGTCACGTGTTTGCCCAAGTGGGAGATTGTTGGATAAATCCAATATATGTTGGGCTTCCACGTGTCAAATTAAATGTGTATATCTCTCTAAATAAAAGTTTTTTTTTAATTCTTAGATTCACATATATGAAGGTGGTGGAGAAGTGTGACAATTTTCAAGCCTATGGTAGATTGTGCTTAATTAATTGATTTTGGTATATACACATCCTATTATATACACTTTTGAGCGAGAGTGATACGCTTTTACTTTGTGAGGTTCATTACTCTTGAATTTCATAACTGTAGATTGCTTAAAGTATAATTTTCTTAAGTTTGGAATGTATTGAAAAAGTTTATGCCATGACGATCTCTATGAAAGGGTAGTTTTAGTTTTCTTGATGCATTCAGTGAAAAAGTTTTTTTTTATTTCATTCCAACTCCGGATGAGTTTGCGGCCTCCTAGCCGTTTTTGAAGACTTTTTTTGACCTCTATCTCTAAAGGGCACGGGTGTCGACTTTATTGTGGTAGTAATTGCGAACTCATTCCACACGAATGAAATAGATGGGTCTACCCATCCCAAACCAAGCGTATTGGCTTTCCAGGCATCATTCTCTAGCACCTTAGGACTATCACAGACGTCTTGTCTTTCGCTTTCATCAAGGATTTCTGCATCGTATACCGCTGAACTTATCCAATTCCTTAAGCAAATTGTATGAGCATTAACAACAAAAGTAGCTACAAGTAAGGTGCTCCTTATTCAATTTCTTCCTTTAGTCGATAATTGTAAGAGCTTTAGCTACAGTGAAGGTATGTCCTTACTCAATTCCTTAAGGGAATTGTCGGGTCTTTAGCAGCATATAGAACACTCTAGTAGTACGGGATGGGGGCAGCTACAAGAAAGCAAGGAAGATATACCGTTCGGGCATCTCCCCAAGATTCCCTCACTACTTTTAGCTGCTATTCTTCCCTTAGGTTGATAAAAAAAAACAAAACTCAAGCATTAACTCATTGTAGTAAACCGTAGTAAAGATACAAAAGATGAAATGTCGTATATGATCATTGAACCTCATGATACTTTTATGCAACCACCGGTTTGGTCGGATTATCTTTAATGTGACTCTGCATGAGACAATGTCATGAGACGAGACGACAGTGATTGATGCACACTTGTACGACAGTAAAATCCAAGAGCAGGTCTACTGCATCGGGGATGGCTACTGACTCCAATGAGCTCACGAAGAAAGCGTCTCTACGCTGAAGCAAAGAACCCACACTGGTCCTATTTTGGGTTAAAGAGCTACAAGAATAACATGAACTCATTCAATACAGCTTTCCCAACTTTGTATACTTGATTGATCGGTTAACGAAACTCGACTTGAACCTCTTCAACTCATTCAACCACCTGCTCTCGTTTCGTTGTTTTCTTGTTACAGCTCTTAACCAAAGGATTAGGAGGGGAAGCAGAACGATGCCCTTGCCTTGTTACAGGTCGATAAGGTTGTTTATCACCCTGGTCCGGGCTCTCTATACCCAGCACCATTTATCCCTTAGATAAACTCAATAACAAAGAGCTCAGTAGCTCATATAGTGCTCCTTACTCTATTCCTTGACAGGAATAGTCGGAGGAAGAACTCTAGGCTCATAGAAGGTACCGTCCTTACTGCATTACTGAAGTAATTCTAGGACAGGGAGCTCAGTAGCTACATCAAAGGTGCTCCTTATCAAATTCCTTAAGGGAATTGTAGGAGCATTAACAACAAGAGTAGCTACAATTAAGGTGCTCCTTATTCAATTACCTCTTTTAGTCGGTAATTGTAGGAGCTTTAGCTATAGTGAAGGTAGGCCCTTACTCAATTCCTTAAGGGAATTGTTGGGCCTTTAGCAGCATACAGAACACTCTAGTAGTTGCAGCCTCCCCATCCCTCCCTTTTTGGAGTACCAGATGGGGGTAGCTACAAGAAAATAAGGAAGATATACCATTCGGGCATCTCCCCGAGATAATTCTTCGCCATAATATACCCCAATAAACTCCCCTGTTGGGAATATAAGATTCCCATCTTTACCTCGATAGGGAAGGAATGGATTCTTAATATTTTTACGACATTTCACATACACCTCAATAAACGCAAAGAGGGTATCTATATCCCTTTCACCCAAAAAATTTTTGAGTTATATTTCGTAAAACTTGGTTCATTCTTTTGAGATATGTGTTTGAGTTAAGTACTTGATATTGCTCGAGGATGAGCAACAATTTAAGTTTGGGGGAATTTGATAAGTGTCAAATTTGCTATATATTTTTGAATACAGTTATACGGTCGATTGAGTATATTTGTGTACGTTTTTATAGCAATTTGGATACTTTTCATATTTTAGTTTCATTTGATGGTTTTGTATTGAGTTTCATGTTTTTAGTGGAAAAAATATGAATTTCATGTGTGATTAAGGATTAGGGAAGGAATCGTGGATGATTGAGGAAGAAATGAAGCCGAAAACGAGGAAAATGGAGTTGTACATTAGCGCATTGACATCAGCAGCCACGCACGGTGCGGCTGTGCCATGCGGCACGGCTGTCCGCGATAGGGCAGAAATAATTATCGGTGGCGTACAGTCGACCGAGTCCTGGAACACGGTCGTGCACTATCGATAAGCGGGAATTACAGTGGGTCACGACCGACCTTGTTGTGGAGTAGGATCGTACCCGGGTGTCCTAATCAGCCTCAAACTCGATTTTGTTCAGATTTTATCTGATTTCTTGACCACCAAGACTCCAGAGAAGATATAAAAATCCCAAATTATTCTAGAAATCGATACAAGCCTTTATAGAGAGAAAACACAATTTTTGAGAGTTTCTAGAAGAAGACGAGAAGGAGAATTCGAAGATCGGGAATCGTGAAATCATTATTCTAGAGCTTTTCTTTAATCTCTGACTCTTTATTGATTAGTTCCAGTTTTGATATGATTTTATGAATTGTCCATGGATTTGATTAATATCATGTCTATCTAGATTTTCGTGGGTTTCTCGGATGTGTTAGTAATTCGATTCGAACCTTGATGAATCTTTGATTATAATTCAATTTCTTGATTCTTTGTCCTATTTATGTGTTTATGGTTTGATTTGCTTGTTTGATTATTCGGCCAGTAATCGAGCATGTTTGAGTAATTAAGTCCAAATTTGAGAGAGAAGATTTAATTATGGAAGAGCAAACACATGACATATAGGTGAAATTTGATTGTGAGATTAGTTACCTACGTGATGAGATTTTCAATACTAGGAGCTTTTGAGAGTTGTTTTGCTTTATTAGATTGAGTAGAGATACTTCTGGTAGCATAATAATGAACCGGTTAACTAACTTGAGAGAGCTTTTAATTCGATAATTGTGATTGCTTATATAGGATAATTAATCACTGAAATTGGATTGATCAAGGTGACATCAGAGGAGAATTTAATGAAAGCATGTTTGAAAATATGTCTTAGAATATATGTTTGATCTTGTGAATTTTAATTTGATTTTGTTTAGTATAATTAATTTGACATCTTTGAAATTTGATAACTTAGATAAAATTAGGAGTAGAATTTAGGTAATTGATTAATCCTAATAATAGTCTATGTGGGATCGGCCTTACTTGTCTTATCTACAATCTACATCATACACTTGCAGGAATAGCTTAGCTTAATGAAATAGGTGAACAATGGCCTCTCCTCTAACTTTACCACTCTTGGTTCTTTGTCCTTATCCTTCTCAGCCACCTCTATAGTTTTTTATGCCTTTCTTACTTCTTCTATAACTCTTTCAAAGACAGGGTTGGCTTTGTGGTGATAGGTAGCCCTTCAGTGATAACTAGTTACATTTCTTCGTGCATGGCAAAATCCATTTATGCTTGCATTATGATTTTCAAGTCATCATAATCTTCAATAGAAAAAATTGGTAGCTTCACATGATTAAAATTCATATTTGAAGGAATTTAACAGAGCACTTAGAACAGACATGTCATATACAACATGCAAGGAGATGGTCTCTAGGATGGATTTGGGTAGGCAACCAGACAAGTTTAATTTTAACCTAACTCGTTCTGATACCACTTGTTGGTCCCAAGTGGTGCAGAGTTTATGTGGGGTGAATAAACCTCTACCGTTTTTTCATTTTCAAATTCTATCAGACAGTTTTGCTGCAAGTTATCGATACTTGGAGCAAACTCGCTCTATTGTGTGTTTTGCTTGTAGCAATGATCAGATGCAGCAACAAAACACTTAAGAGTTTTTACACAACGGAATTGATGGTGATAGAATTTCAGCAAATAGAGTAACATTTTAACTAGTGAGTTAAAAGGCTACAACACATGTAAGTCGTTAGAAGATATTAAAGTATGTTTTGATGAGACAAAACCATAAGAATAGTAACCCTCATTCTATAAGCATAACCTATCTTGTGAGGTTACTGTAACGAGGTTACAGCAGAAAGATACGACAGAGAAAGCTTCAGAGGAAGGATACTGAAGAGAATGGTGAAAGGAATCTGGTTAACTAAAAAGGATACTGCTTACTACAGGAAGCTACCTGGAAGAGACCGTACCAGAGCATACTGCAAAGCAGCAAGCTACCGAAGACTCAAGCTACCTGACATGAAGCCACCTGGAAGAGACCATGCCAAAGCATACTGCAAAGCAGCAAGCTACAGATGCCTCAAGCCACCTGACAGAGCAAGACTAGGGAAGGAAGCTCCAAAGCAACCACGAGGAGAAAGCTGCAAAGCTGGCATGGGAAGGAAGTCAAAAGTTACCGGTAGAGAGAAGAATAAAGAGCCAATCAAATGAAGACACGTGGAAAGCAAAAGCCGGCATGTATCAGAAGAAGAACGGTGCATTTAATGATGGAAATCTACCCAACTTCAAAGGGCAGATTTCCTAATCTATAAATAGAAAAAGACTGAAGGCTGAGAAGAAGAGAGAGCGAAGAGAAGAGAGCGCAGAAAAGAAGAGAATAAAACAAAGTGCAAGAGAGAGCGTAGAAAAGAGGGGGAAGAGTGTGTAGAAGAAAAGAGAGCATAGTGGGGGAATAAAAAAGAAGATCAAAAGAAGAGTAGAAAGCTCAAACACTCTAAACCCTAGAAATGCTAGAATACTCAGTCACTCAGTCCGGCTGCAAGCAATAGCAGAGCAACCTGCAAAAGAAGCCAAAACTTGCTACATCTAGTTGAAGAAGAAGATAAACCTTTTAAGGACTATCTGGGAGTGCTTAGTCAGAACTAGGATCCTGATAAGTTGTTCGCTTTCTGAAGAAGAAAGTAAGGATCCTAGGTGGATCGGGTAGGATCCTGTGCGAATCAGTTAGGAGAGTAGGCAAGCAGCTGTGAGCAGCTATGAGTAGGCTTGCTACTTACTTGTTAAGTCTATGTTCTAATAGATAGGGTTATGTAAATCAATAAGATTAAGATATGTTCTCTCTTGAGAAGAGGCAGAGAGGATGTATAATGGTTTCTCCACCTTCGAACCTCTGTATATCTATGCGTTTATCTGCGCTTACTGTTCTATCTGCATATCTTATGTTAGATGCATGTCTTCTATACTAGGTCTTTTAATGAGAGAAACCTTCCGCAATATAACTCTGATAAGTAACCTCTCAAAAGATTACTGCCTCTAGACCTAAGCCTTCTGAAGATAATAAAAGTTTGAAAATACAGTAGGCTTATTCACCCCCCGCCCCCTAAGCCTACTACCACTTCGGACCAACAAGTAGTATCAGAGCAGGATGGATGAAACATTTGATCTAACTGATCAATCCAGATCCCATCTTTAAAAACATCCATCTCTCTCTCTCTCTCTCTCTCTCTCTCACACACACACACACACACATCATAGACCATGTGATCAGAAGTGCCACATGTCGTTCTTAAAATGTATAACTAATGTGAAGACAATAAGCAGCTAAAAAGAACTTTGTAGAACTGGTTGAGTTGTTGGAGAAAAACTGCTCAGGAGCAGGAAGCTGGTGAATAGCAAGCTATGCGCAAAGAACAGGCTGCTAAGCAGGAAGCTGTGAATGAGGAGCAAGCTTTTACATAATAAAGAGCAGACCAACAAATGAAGCAAGTTGTTGAACATGAAGAGGAAGCTGTTACAAAGCAAAGCTGGGAGTATGGACCATAATGAAGCCTCGAAACAATAGCGAAGAGTAGACAGCAACCTTGAAAGAAGATGTTGAAGAAGTTTAGGAAGATCACTCTGTCGACCAACTCATACTACAAAAGGAAGCAAGGATCTACTCGATAAGACAATTCTCAAGAAAAGAATGACTATGACTAGGTACCTCGTTCTAATTTTGCTCTAATCCTTTCCATATCAAGCTAGCTCCATTTATCTATGACTGGTTAGAAACTCAAGTGACCCTGAGCATCTTAAATTTCAAGAATCACAAAGGAAAGAATCATCAGCTCAAAGTAATCTGAGGGCTGAAGATAACCGATTTAAAAAAATTTGGTCACTTGACTTGAAAATGAGAAGGGAAGCCTGTACGTTGATTTCCAAAGAAGATGTTTCACCTACTCATGCAGAAACCTCAGGAGTACCTAAATTTGTACTGAAAGTGACCCCACATCTTAAAAGAGATAATCATAAAAGTAAGGGGGAACCTCAAGTACAAATCAAGGTGACTTAGCAAGCAAAGGAGATAAACCTTGGATGGATCCAAATGGATTCGAATATGCTGTAAGATGTTTGCAGCAACCTAACAATTCTTGAAGAAGCCAAGCAGACCGTAGCAACTCCAAGAAGGGAAGAAAACTGTCTACCTTACTGGTATCATGTTCTGTCTAATCTACATCTAAAGGAGTTCATACTCCAGAAAGATACAGTAAGTAAACATCTACACATACCCAATTTCCTTTATCCTATGCTTACTGGCAAAAATCTTAAAGGAGCAAACTATCTCTACAGCAACTATCTGTTGTAAGGAAAGTTTGGGTTTCTGAAAGAAAACTAACCCAAAAGGACCCATACTCACATGGGTACCTATAAAAGTATATTCTTTCTGCAGGTACCTTGACAAGAGGCTACAAGAAACAACCCTCAGACCTATGAGCAACCAAGAAGAGACCTCCGAACTAAAAAAGGGTCCTACTTAAACCAAGAGCAACTCCTACAAGAACTAAAGCAAGATGTGATTGCCACTGGAAGCTGGATATTCTAAAAAGAAGGTCATTTCACCCGAAGACAATAGGCTACTGAATCCAGGGGGAAAGACTGGACGAAATTAAGAAATGACAAATGGAGTTTTGACAACAGGACGCTAGACATTAGACTACTGAATACTAGGTCGCTGGATAACAGGTCGCTGGATATCAGGACGTTAGCTACCAAGTTGCTAGATGTTGGAAACATTTAAGTATGTTTTGATGAGACAAAACCTTAAAGAAAGTAACCCACATTCTATAAGCATAACCAATCTTAGTAGAGGTTACTGCAACGAGGTTACTGCAGAAAGATAGAATAGAGAAAGTGTCAGAGGAAGGACACTGCAGAGAATGGTGAAAAGAATCTGGTAGACTAATTAGGATACTGATGACTGTAGGAAGCTACTGGAAGAGACCTTGCCGAAGTAGATTGCAAAGCAGCAAGCCACCAGACAGGAAGCCACCTGAGAGACCATGCTGAAATATACTCCAGAGCAGCATGCTACAGAAGCCTTAAGCCACCTGACGGAGCAAGCCAGAGAAGGAAGCTCAAGAGTGAGTGCGAGGAAGAAGCTACAAAGCAGGCATGGGAAGAAACTCAAAAGTTACCGGTAGAGAAAAGATGAATGGAGCCAATCAGATGAAGATACGAGGAAAGTGAAAAGCTGGCATGTATCAGAAGAAGTACGGCGCATCTAATGATGGAAATCTACCTACCTTCAACAGGCAGATTTCCTAATCTATAAATAGAAAAAGACTGAAAACTGAGAAATGAACAGAAAAGATAGAAGAGCGCAAGAAGAAGAAGAGAGCACAGAGTGCAAAAGAGAAGAGCACAAAATAGAGCTCGAAAAAGAGAAAGCGCAAACAAAAGAGAGCACAAGAAGAAAGCTCAAAAAGAGGGGGAAAGACATGTAGAAAAGAAGAAGAAAATAGTGTACAAAAGATAACAAATGAGAAGAAAGCTTATACACTCTATGCCCATAAACGTACACTCTGTCACGTAGTCCAGACAGCAAGCTACATTAGTTCAACCTGCAAAAGAAGCCTAAGCTTGATGCATCCAGTTCAAGAAGAAGAAGACAAACCCTTTTTAAGGATTGTCTAGGAGTGCTCAGTGCGAGGAATAGAGTCCTGCTGAGCTGTCCACTTTCTGAAGAAGAAAGTGAAGACCCTGGTGGGTTGGGTACGATCCTGTGTGGGTTAGTTAGGAAAATAGGCAAGTAGCTGTGAGCAGCTATGTGTAAGCTTGCTACTTACTTGTTAAGTGAGGGTTGTAATAGATAGGGCTATGTAAATCAACTAGCTTAACAAATGTTCCCTCTTGAGAAGAGACAGAGAGGATGTTGAAAGATTACTCCACCTTCGAACCTCTGTATATTCATGCATTCATCAATGCTTACTGTTCTATATACACACTTATGTTAGATGTATGTCTTGCATATTTGGTCTTCACAGGAGAGGAAGCGTCCGCAACATAACTTTGATCAGTAACCTCCCGAAAGGTTATTGACTCCCGACCAAAGCCTCCTGGAAAGAAGAAAAGTTTGAAATATGAGTAGGCTTATTCACCCCCTCCCCTCTAAGCCTACTGCCACTTGGGATCAAAAAGTGGTGTCAGAGGAGATTGGACTAAACATCCATCAAATGATATCTGATACCAACAACTAGTATCAGAGCAGGATGGATAAAACATCCAACAAATGATATCTGATACCTACAAGTGGTATCAGAGCAGGTTGGATGATATGTAAGATCTAATCGATCTATCTAGATCCAATCTCTGATAAACATCTCTCTCTCCCTCACATCAAAGATCAGAAAAATCCATTGTCTCTGTTGAAAGGATATGATTGATGTGAAGACAACTAGCAACTAAAGGATATAGAAAATAAAGTTGAGTTGTGAAGAAAAGTTGTACAGAAGAAGGAAGCTGGTGAACAGCAAGCTATGTTCAAGGAACAGGCTGTTAAGCAGGAAGCTGTGCATAAGGAGCAAGCTTCTACTTATATGAAGAGCAGATCGACAAAGTGAAGCTGGATGTTGATCATGAAGAGGAAGCTGATACAAAGGAATCAAAGCGAAGCTAGGAAGTATGGACCATACTGGAACTTCTAGTCTACAGCAATAAGCAAACAAGCAACCTTGGAAGAAGATGCTGAAGAAGTCGAGTGAAGGGGTGTAAGAAGAGAAGCTCACTCCATCAACAAGACCATCCTCCAGAAAGGAAGCAAGGGATGAAAGAGGATCTACTCTTTAAACCTGTTAGGATGTATACTATAAGCCTAGCTTTTGTATGAACATCTTTTATGCAATGAGAATCATTATGGTCACATGTTTGCATTTTATATTTGTTATATATATGTTTATGCAATGTCCAATTAATTTATATTATAGATAACTTGGTGTGTGGTGCCACACAGAAGATCTTGTTATCAGTTTCTTATAAATTATAAAGAGTAGCTCACAACCAAGATGAATTTGGACAAATCATCGGAATGGTTGTAGTGTAGTTTGGTATTAGTCTGTCTTGACTATAAAACTACACTAGTATACTTTGTGTGTATTGAGCAGGACCAATTGAGGTTGTTCGTTTTATTCTGACTATATAATGAACAAGACCTCTGTTATTATGGATGTGCGTTCTCTTAATCCCTATATAATAACAGCCACGTATACACAATATTTGTTTCTTTAATTTACCAACGAGTGAGATTTATTTATTAAATCAATAAACTCGGTGAATTGGGAAACCGTATTGTCTATATGGTGTATTGTTGATTATAGAAGGAATCTGTGTCCTAATTATTTAGGATGATGATGTCCCCTTGAGGAGCTCATAAGGATTATCATGTAAACCCTGCAGGTGGATTTAATCCGACATGATAATAAAGTTGAGTCGTACTACTCTTGGAATTAGATGTTAATTAATTGAGTTGTCAGTAACTTATTTAATTAACGGACATTCGATATCTTAAACACAGGGAGATAAACGTGCACATAATAAGAAGGAGCCCATATTAAATATGGGATTGGGACGGTAGTTCAATAATAATTCTTTAGTGGACTGAATTATTATTGATGGGCTTAATTTATGTGCTCGGGCCGAACACAGGATACTTAAGCCCATCAGGAGGCCCAACCCAATTCCTCCTCTAGGTCCCTGATGTAGCCTATATAAAGCCTTTTTTCATCAGCGCCTCTCAACACACGCAGATCACAGAAATCACGTGATAGTGAGAGAGAGTGCAGAATTGAGAGTTCTCGAAGGATCGTTGGCCACGCAACGTTCGAGAAAGGCTGCAGGAATACATCGGAAGATCAAGAGGTCTAGGGTTACGTAAGATCAGTCTTGGCTCGATTTCTCGTAGACTGATCGAAAGGTATAATTAATTCTTTCCGCTGCTTCTTCTTTATACCTTTGCATGGATCCCGATTCATCAATTGCATAGAGCCGGCGATCGGTCGGTTCCAACAATTGGTATCAGAGCCACGTTTCTGGTTCTATGCAATTGGATCGGTTAATTATTATGATCTTATGCTGTAGCATACGTTTTATATTCAGATTGTATGATAGTAGGATTGCATAGGATAACTCGGTTTTGCAGGTTATCTATATCCAACTATTATGGTCTGTGTGTATGTTTAATGTATGATCTAAACCCTCGGACCTGTCGAGGTTTTTGTTTTGGGTTGGTTGCATGATTGTAATAGTAAAACCACGGCGGTTTGTCGTGTTAGGTTCGATGTAATTCTTGATTAGTTCTTGATGTAATTCTTGATTAGTTCTTGATGTAATTCTTGATAAGTTCTCGATGTAATTCTTGATTTGTTCTTGATGTATTACTGTTTGATTACAATTTTGATGTAATCCGATCGATGTAATCCGATCGATGTTCAATTGAGATGTAATCCGATCGATGTTCGAAAGATGTTCGATGAGATCGAAAGGCGCTGTTCGATCAGGCTGCTGGATTGGCGCAACGGGGCGCTGCTGAATCTGTGCAACAACCTGCCGGATTTGGTGGATTGGCGCTGATTCTGGTGCGCAACAACCTGCCAGGTCGATCCCCGTTTGGCAGGCGAACATTCGATCGAAGTGGCCATAATAGTTGGATTTATTTTATTCCATATTTATTGCCCATCTATATGTTTATTGTTTTATCAAGCATGTTTTTATATGTTACATGTTATTGCATGCTAAAATCCCTCATTTAAATAACTAAGTGGGAGAGGGATTTATTTTGAATGAATCCCATGGTCTCCATTACTGGTTTGTAAGTGATGCATTTAAACTTGCGCGTTGGCTTTAAGTGCCTTCCTCCATATCGGATGAGTTTGATTGTGGATCACTAGATCAAACTTTCTTAATGAATAATTATAGGAAATTATTTAGGAGCGTGTAATCTTCTCCATCTGAAGATACACAAACCTAGATGATTGACTTGGTATTAAGTAATGGTATACACTTAGGTGCATATGATAAGTATCCTCCCCATCGGAGTAAGTGCTGTTATTTGCATGACTAAAGATAAACCAACTATTAATTTTATTTTGTTTGTCAAGATAATGAAATTAATGGGTAAAACCTCCTCTAACGAATGTTTGAATTAGTATACGACCACATTATCGTGGCATACGAAATTCACGGTGTATTGAGGTGTTGGTGAATTTAATTATATCGTTTGAGGGAACGATATAGACTTTAAATTCTATATGATATGTGACCTGTGTATTTATTTGTTTATTTATATGATTCTCAGGATTTCATAATGTCTTTCAACCCACTTGCTGTTATACTCAAAGAAAACAAACTTACTGGACCTAATTATATTGACTGGAAAAGAAACCTGGATATTGTCCTAACTGCTGAAGAGTACAAGTTTGTACTCCATGAGCAATGTCCTGACAAGCCTGATGAAAACTCTAGTGAAGAGGAGAAAGCGCATTATAGGAAATGGGTTAAGGCAGATGAGATGGCGCGGTGTTACATTTTGGCTTCCATGTCAAATGTACTGCAACATCAGCATCAGGCCATGCCCACTGCCTATGATATGATGCTCAATCTCAAAGAACTCTTCGGACACCAGAGTCGGGCTGCCAGACAGGAGGCAATGAGAAACTTGATGACGACCACCATGTCTGAGGGGACACCTGTGAGTGATCACGTCCTTAAGATGATGGCTCATTTGAATGAGATGGAAGTCCTTGGAGCTGAAATCGATGGGGAAACCCAGGTCGATATCGTGCTCCAAACACTGCCTAAGAGTTTTGAGCAGTTCCGCCTTAATTATAATATGAACAAGAGAATGTACTCCTTGGCGGAACTTCTGACAGAACTTAAATCGGCAGAAGGACTATTTCGTCAAAGTACTCAAGCTTACGTTGCTGAAAAAGTTTCTACTTCTAAGCCGAAAGGTGGAAAGAAGAAGAAGAAACAGAATTCTTCGGCGAACAAAGCGAATGGACCTCAAAAGGCCGGACCACAAGGTGGTGTGAAAAAGCCAAAGGGCAAGTGCTTCACATGCAAGCAGCCTGGACATTGGAAGGTGGATTGTCCTCGTAAAAAGGAGAACAAAGAAGGTACATCTTATTCACTAATTGTTGAAACATGTTTAGCGGTGTTATCTACCGGCACCTGGTGTGTAGATACAGGAGCCACTGATCATGTCTGCAATTCTTTGCAGGGGTTCCAGGAAACCAGGCGACTTAGTGAGGGCGAGATTACCATCTACATGGGCAACGCTGCGAAAGTGGCGGCTGTTGCAGTGGGAGATGTTTATTTATCTTTTGATAGGAACAAGACTTTGGTTTTGAGGAATTGTCTTTACGTACCTTGTTTTAGAAAGAATTTGATTTCAGTTTCTAAGTTGTTTTTGGATGGATATTCTGTTTCTTTTGATGGCAAAGTTGTTGTCAAGAAAAATAGGGTTATTATCTGTTCTGGTACGTTGGTTGGCAATTTATATACTCTTAATCCAAAAACTCCTACGATGCAACAAATGGAAATTAATAATACATCTTCTAACTCAAATAAGAGAAAAGAACCTTCAAAAATGAACCAAACATATCTTTGGCATCTAAGATTAGGTCACATTAACTTGAGTAGGATTCAAAGGTTGATAGCCGATGGACCTTTGAGTTCATTGGAAGTGGAAAACTATCCGACCTGCGAGTCCTGCTTGGAAGGAAAAATGACCAAGAGGCCTTTTAAAGCCAAGGGGTATAGAGCCAAAGAAGTGTTGGAATTGGTTCATTCTGATTTGTGTGGTCCTATGTCTATCCAAGCAAGAGGTGGTTTCGAATATTTTGTCTCTTTTATAGATGATTTTTCGAGATATGGATACATTTATTTGATGCGCCGCAAGTCTGAGTGCTTTGATAAATTCAAAGAGTACAAGGCTGATGTGGAGAAGCGTCATGGTAAATGTATCAAAATACTACGATCTGATCGTGGTGGCGAGTACCTCTTAGGAGAGTTTAGGAATTACTTATCAGAGGCTGGGATCCAATCCCAATTGTCAGCACCTGGTACACCCCAACAGAATGGTGTGGCAGAACGAAGGAATAGGACTCTCATGGAAATGGTTAGATCAATGATGAGTTATTCGGAATTACCGAATTCGTTTTGGGGGTATGCCCTGGAAACGGCGGCGTACATTCTGAACTTGGTACCTTCTAAGACAGTACCCTCTACTCCCACAGAATTGTGGAATGGGCGTAAGCCCAGTCTGAAACACATTCGGATTTGGGGTAGTCCAGCACATGTGCTAAAGGGAGATGCTGATAAGTTGGAATCTCGTACGGAAGTTCGGCTGTTTGTGGGCTATCCTAGAGGAACGAAAGGTGGTTTGTTTTATAGTCCTAAAGATCAGAGGGTAATTGTAAGCACAAATGCCCGATTTTTAGAAGAGGACTATGTAATGAATCACAAGCCCACGAGTAAAATTGTTCTAGAAGAAATAAGAGGGCAAACTCCTATCTTGGTACCAACGGTACAAGATGAGATACCACAGGGGTCTGCACCATCTGTCACTAATGATACACTATTACCACAAGTGCCTCGTCGTAGTGGGAGGGTTGTTAGACAACCTGATAGATTCATGTTTTTGGGAGAGTCTTCGGACTTAGTGCCCGGTGAACATGAATCTGATCCTTGGACCTATGACGAAGCACTCCAAGATAAAGATGCAGAATCTTGGCAAAAAGCTATGAATTCTGAGTTAGAATCTATGGATTCTAACCAAGTCTGGGAGCTAGTAGAACCACCAAATGGTGTAAAAGCCATTGGATGTAAATGGGTCTATAAAAGAAAAAGAGGATCAGACGGGAAAGTAGAAACTTTCAAAGCAAGGCTTGTTGCGAAGGGGTATACTCAAAAGGAAGGCATAGATTATGAGGAAACCTTTTCGCCGGTAGCCATGCTTAAGTCTATCCGGATTCTTTTGTCTATTGCTGCTCATATGAATTATGAGGTTTGGCAAATGGATGTCAAGACAACTTTCCTTAACGGTAGTCTTGAACAAAACATCTATATGAAGCAACCAGAAGGATTCATTGCAAAGGGCAAAGAGCATCTTGTGTGTAAGCTTAATCGGTCCATTTATGGACTGAAACAAGCTTCGAGATCTTGGAACATCCGTTTTGATGAGGTAATCCAGTCTTATGGATTCATTCAATGTCCGGATGAGTCTTGTGTATACAAGAAGAGTGACGGAAACGTGGTGGTATTTCTTGTACTATACGTAGATGACATTTTGCTCATTGGCAACAATGTCAAGGTGTTGTCAGACGTAAAGGAATGGCTATCCAAGCAATTTGATATGAAGGACTTGGGAGAAGTTGGACATATTCTTGGGATCAAAGTTATAAGGGATCGCAAGAAAAGGATGTTATGTCTATCTCAAGCTTCATACATTGATACTATCCTAGCTCGTTTTAGCATGCAAAACTCCAAGAAAGGTTTTCTACCTTTTCGACATGGAGTACCTTTATCTAAGGAGATGTGTCCTAAGACACCAAAGGAGATAGAGGATATGAAGGCAGTTCCTTATGCTTCGGCTGTAGGAAGCCTAATGTATGCAATGCTATGTACGAGGCCCGATATCTGCTTTGTCGTGGGCATGGTTAGCAGATATCAAAGTAACCCAGGACAAGGACATTGGACTGCGGTAAAGCATATTTTAAAGTACCTGAAAAGGACTAGAAATTATATGCTGGTTTACCAAGCTAATGATTTGCTTCCTGTGGGTTACACGGATTCTGATTTCCAGTCGGATAGGGACAATAGTAAATCTACCTCGGGTTATGTGTTTACCTTGGGAGGTGGAGCCATAGTATGGAGGAGTGTTAAGCAGAAATGCGTTTCGGACTCAACCATGGAAGCTGAGTATGTGGCAGCCTCTGAGGCAGCCAAAGAAGCTGTATGGCTCAGAAACTTCATGATGGACTTAGAAGTGATTCCTAATTTGCCTAAAGCTATCACAATTTATTGTGATAATAGTGGTGCAGTAGCAAACTCGAAGGAACCACGAGCCCATAAAGCAAGTAAGCACATTGAGCGCAAGTACCACCTGATACGAGACATCGTAAAACGAGGGGAAGTTGTTGTCGCCAAGATTGCATCAGCCGATAACCTAGCAGATCCTTTCACAAAGGCCCTTCCGGCGAAAGCCTTCGATGAGCATGTTGAAGGAATGGGAATCAGATGTATGGTAGTGTAGATGACAGCATAGTCTTTTAGTATAAGTGGGAGATTGTTAGGATGTATACTATAAGCCTAGCTTTTGTATGAACATCTTTTATGCAATGAGAATCATTATGGTCACATGTTTGCATTTTATATTTGTTATATATATGTTTATGCAATGTCCAATTAATTTATATTATAGATAACTTGGTGTGTGGTGCCACACAGAAGATCTTGTTATCAGTTTCTTATAAATTATAAAGAGTAGCTCACAACCAAGATGAATTTGGACAAATCATCGGAATGGTTGTAGTGTAGTTTGGTATTAGTCTGTCTTGACTATAAAACTACACTAGTATACTTTGTGTGTATTGAGCAGGACCAATTGAGGTTGTTCGTTTTATTCTGACTATATAATGAACAAGACCTCTGTTATTATGGATGTGCGTTCTCTTAATCCCTATATAATAACAGCCACGTATACACAATATTTGTTTCTTTAATTTACCAACGAGTGAGATTTATTTATTAAATCAATAAACTCGGTGAATTGGGAAACCGTATTGTCTATATGGTGTATTGTTGATTATAGAAGGAATCTGTGTCCTAATTATTTAGGATGATGATGTCCCCTTGAGGAGCTCATAAGGATTATCATGTAAACCCTGCAGGTGGATTTAATCCGACATGATAATAAAGTTGAGTCGTACTACTCTTGGAATTAGATGTTAATTAATTGAGTTGTCAGTAACTTATTTAATTAACGGACATTCGATATCTTAAACACAGGGAGATAAACGTGCACATAATAAGAAGGAGCCCATATTAAATATGGGATTGGGACGGTAGTTCAATAATAATTCTTTAGTGGACTGAATTATTATTGATGGGCTTAATTTATGTGCTCGGGCCGAACACAGGATACTTAAGCCCATCAGGAGGCCCAACCCAATTCCTCCTCTAGGTCCCTGATGTAGCCTATATAAAGCCTTTTTTCATCAGCGCCTCTCAACACACGCAGATCACAGAAATCACGTGATAGTGAGAGAGAGTGCAGAATTGAGAGTTCTCGAAGGATCGTTGGCCACGCAACGTTCGAGAAAGGCTGCAGGAATACATCGGAAGATCAAGAGGTCTAGGGTTACGTAAGATCAGTCTTGGCTCGATTTCTCGTAGACTGATCGAAAGGTATAATTAATTCTTTCCGCTGCTTCTTCTTTATACCTTTGCATGGATCCCGATTCATCAATTGCATAGAGCCGGCGATCGGTCGGTTCCAACAAAACCAACTCTCAAGAAAGGAATAACGATGACCAGGTACCTCGTTCTAATTTACTCTTATCATTTCGGTCTCGCTTAATTTTATCCTGTTAAAAAACTCAAGTGATCACATGAGAACCAACGATCAAGAAAGCCAAATGAAAGAATCTTCAGAGGACTGAAGATAACAGGCTTAAAAGACACTGGTCACTTGACTTAAGAATGAGAAGGGAAGCATGTACGTTGATAAAAAGAAGATGCTTCACCTACTATTGCAAACCTCAAGGTTACCTAAAATAGTACTAAAAGTGATCCTACTTCTTAAAAGAGAACCATAAAGTAAGGGGGAACTTCTTGTACAAATCAAGGTAACTCAGTAGACAAAGGAGGTAAGTCCTTGGAGAAACCCAAAGGATATGGGTATGCTGTAAAATGTCTACAACAACCTGACATTCCCTGAAAAACAAGCAGAACAACAACTCCAAATGGAAAGAAAACAGTCTACCTTACTGGTATCATGGTTTGTCTTTTCTACACCTAAAAGAGTTCATATTCTAAAGAGATACAGTAAGTACACACTTGCAAACACCTTCTTTTGCTTACTAACAAGGGTCTTACAATAATCAAACTATCTCTACAGCAATAATGGGTTGTAAGGAAAGTCTATGCTCCTAAAAGAAGATTAAGCCAAAAAGGACCTATATTCGTATAGGTACTTATGTAAGGATACTCACTGCAGGTACCTCTGATAGAAACTACTGAAGACAGCCAGTCAACGCCAAGAAGCAACCCATACAACCAAAGCAAGATGTGATTGCCACAGGAATCTGAAAACACAAGAAAAAGGTCAACTCACCCTCAGACAATAGGCTACTGAATTTAAGGGGAACTTTTGATGATATGACAAAGCTCTGACTACAGGATGCTAGATATCAGGGTGCTGGATACTAGGTTTTTGGATAACAAGATGCTGAAAATCAGGACTCTAGACACCAGACGGATGGATACTAGGTCACTGTATACCAGGATACTAGACACTGAGCAACTGGATACTAGGTTACTGGACATCGGAGTACTTATCTATAAGTCACTGGAAAGGAGGTCACTCGTGGGTTACATCTCACCAAACAACAGCGGTTACCTAAAAATAATCGGTAATGGGTGCACATGAAAAGTGGACCACCTTTTTCAAAACCCTTTGATATCAGCCGTGCGATCAAGAAAATCTAAGGACTGAGAATTAAGTGTTAACCAAACACTCAAGCAATCACCTCATGCAGAGGAGAAAAGAAATAAAGTTGTGGAAACTGCCAACAACTTTATTGGAAATCGGTGGAGCAGTTAATGAGATCTTTAAGTAGATAAACCTGACCGTAGGATCTCATGGAACACTCAAAAGAGGGAGTATCTCAAACTCTATAAATACATGCACTTTTTATTCTTCATCTCCATTCATATATCATCTCTCTCTCTCATCCTTAAAACATCATGGCACCAAATTGTTGGAAACCATTTTCTCTGTTCCTTTCTTACCGCACATTCTCTGCAAATAATCAACCAAGCACACCACAAATCACAAAGAATCACTCCTTACACTCAATGCTTGCCAAGAAAATCTTTCTCAGAAGACTCGATCTTCTAGCTTACTGCCCTCACCTCAATTCCAAAGGGCTTGCACCCAGAGAATGGAAGGATCCCGCTCCAGTTACCCCAGAGCTTTAGCTCGACGATGATGTCAAAAAAGGGGAAGAAACTGCGAAGGATCATGGAAGATCAAAATTCTTCCAAAAATGGAGAAGATAAGATTCCAGCCCTTCTATGAGGTGGATTCTCTTCTAAGAGAACGAGAAGGAAGACATTCATAGGTGATAGTGAGGTTATGAGAAGGATGAAAGACTGCAGCAAGCTATTGCACCTGGACTTCTGTGCTACTTCACTTCCCCATGTGTGTAAAAGCACTTCTCTCTCTTTAAACATCTTTACATTTTTCCTCTCATCTCTAAACAAAGAGAAAAACCTACTGGGAGCAAGAACTTGCACAGAAAGAGGGAAAAGCTAGACTGAAGAAAGAAGTTGGCAGCAAGCTAAGGGGAAAAGAAAGAAAGGAAAGAGCAAGAAAAAGAAGAATGAGGTTAGATAGAATGCCTACATTGTACTTAGCTTACTGCATTGTACTGTAAATGTTTTATCTATATAAAATGTCTTCTGTTTTCTAAAAGCTCACAACGTTTCTTTCTGACTCATATGTGATTTGATAAAAACAGTTTGCTTTATACAATCTGCTTTCTGTGCTTGGGGTGCATGAAAAACGGACCACCTTTTTCAGAACCCTAGGATATCAGTCGTGCGATCAGGAAGATCTAAGGGATGAAAATCAAATGTTGACCAAACATACAAGCAATCACCTCATGTAGAGGAGAAAAGAAGTAAAGTTGTGGAAACTGTCAACAACTTTATTAGAAACCAGTGAAGCAATTAATGAGATCTTTAAAGATCTAACCCTAACCGTAGGATCTCACAGATCACTCAAAACAGGGAGTATCTCAAACTCTATATATACATGCATCCTTTGCACTTATCTTCATTCATATATCTTCTCTCATATATCCTTAACCAATATGGCACAAGATTATTGGAAACCATTCTCTCTATTCCTTCTTAACAGCACATTCTCTGCAAATAATCAATCAAGCACCTCTCAAATCATGAAAAGTCACCTCTCACGCTTGATTCTTGCTAAGCAGATCTTTCTCAGAAACTCGATCTTCTAGCTTACTGCCCTCACCTCAATTCCAAAGGACTTGTAAATGTTCTCCTCCTAGAGGCCGGAGAATGGAGCAAAGGATCTCTCTCTAATAACCCCAGAGCTTCAGCTCAATGATGATGTCAAAAAAGGGTGAAGAAACTGCGAAGGATCTTGGAAGATCAAAAGTCTTCCAAAGGTGGAGAAGAGAAGATTCCAGCCCTTCCAGGTGTTGGATGAATTCTGTATAGAAGAGAACGTGAAGGAGAAACAGTAGGACGAGTTGGCGAGATTATATCGAGAGAGAAATGCTGCAGCAAGCTACTGCGCCAAGGCTCTCTCCCTCTTCTCAATACCCTCCCATCTGATCCCCTTCTCTCCCTCAACTAACCTCTTCACCTTTTTGTGCTCATCTCCACAATCAAAGAGGAAAACCAATTGGGAGCAAGAACTTGCACTGAAAAAGAGAAAAGCTAGACAGAAGATGAAAGCTAGCAGCAAGCTAAAGGGGAAAATAATGAAAGGAAAGAGCAAAAAAAATAAGAATGAGCCTGTAAAGCAAGATAGAATATTTACATTGTACTCTACTTACTGCGTTGTAATGTAAATGTTTTATCTATATATAAAATATCTTTTGTTCTCTAAAGCTCACTCCTTGTGACCTTTCTTTTTGACTTATATGTGGTTTAATGAAAGCAATATGTTCTTTGTTGATATATCTCATATCTGTTTTCTGTGCTTAAATGATTATAAACTTTTGATCTTATCTTCAAAGGTTTTGTCATCATGAAAAAGGGGGAAATTGTTAGAACATATTAAAGTATGTTTTGATGAGACAAAACCATAAAAAGTAACCCTCATTATATATGCATAACCTATCTTATGAGGTTACTTCAACGAGGTTACTGTAGAAAGATAAGATAGAGAAAACTTCAGAGGAAGAATACTGAAAAGAATGGTGAAAGGAATTTGGTTAACTAAAAAGGACACTGCATACTGCAGGAAGCTATCTGGAAGAGACCGCACCAGAGCATACTGTAAAGTAACAAGCTACCGAGGACTCAAGCTACCTGACAGGAAGCCACCTGAAAGAGACCATACCAAAGCATACTGCAAAGCAGCAAGCTACAGAAGCCTCAAGCCACCTGACAAAGCAAAGCCAGGGAAGGAAGCTCCGAAGCAAGCACGAGGAGAAAGCTACAAAGCAGGCATGGGAAAGAAGTCAAAAGTTACCATTAGAGAGAAGAAGAAAGGAGCCAATCAAATGAAGACACGTGGAAAGCAAAAGCTGGCGTGTATCAGAAGAAGAACGGTGCATTTAATGATGGAAACCTACCCAACTTCAACGGGCAGATTTCCTAATCTATAAATAGAAAAAGACTAAAGGCTGAAAAGAAGATAGAGTGAAGAGAAGAGAGCGCAAAAAAGAAGAGAATAAAACAAAGTGCAAAAGAGAGCGTAGAAAAGAGGGGGAAGAGTGTGTAGAAGAAAAGAGAGCATAGTGGGGGAATAAAAAAGAAGATCAAAAGAAGAGTAGAAAGCTCAAACACTCTAAACCCTAGAAATGCTAGAATACTCAGTCACTCAGTCCGGCTGCAAGCAACAGCAGAACAACCTGCAAAAGAAGCCAAAGCTTGCTGCATCCAGTTGAAGAAGAAGACAAACCTTTGAAGGACTGTCTGGGAGTGCTTAGTCAGGACTCGGATCCTGATAAGTTGTTCGCTTTCTGAAGAAGAAAGTAAGGATCCTAGGTGGGTCGGGTAGGATCCTGTGTGGATCAGTTAGGAGAGTAGGCAAGCAGCTATGAGCAGCTATGAGTAGGCTTGCTACTTACTTGTTAAGTCTGTGTTGTAATAGATAGGGTTATGTAAATCAATATGATTAAAAAATGTTCCCTCTTGAGAAGAGGCAGAGAGGATGTAGAAGGGTTACTCCACCTTCGAACCTCTGTATATCTATGTGTTTATCTGCGCTTACTGTTCTATCTACATATCTTATGTTAGATGCATGTCTTCCATACTAGGTCTTTTAATGAGAGAAACCTTCCGCAATTTAACTCTGATAAGTAACCTCCCAAAAGGTTACTACCTCTGGACATAAGCCTTCTGAAGATAAGAAAAGTTTGAAAATACAGTAGGCTTATTCACCCCCCTCTTCTAAGCCTACTACCACTTCGGACCAACAAGTGGTATCAGATCAGGATGGATGAAATGTTTGATCTAACTGATCAATCCAGATCCCATCTTTAAAAACATCCATCTCTCTCTCTCTCTCTCTCTCTTACATCATAGACACATGTGATCAGAAGCGCCACATGTCGTTCTTAAAATGTATAACTGATGTAATGACAACAAGCAGCTAAGAAGAACCGCATAGAACAGGCTGAGTTGTGGAGAAAAACTGCTCAGGAGCAGGAAGCTGGTGAACAGCAAGCTATGCGCGAAGAACATGCTGCTAAGCAGGAAGCTGTGAATGAGGAGCAAGCTTCTACATAATAAAGAGCAGACCAACAAATGAAGCAAGTTGTTGAACATGAAGAGGAAGCTATTACAAATTAAAGCTGGGAGTATGGACCATATTGAAGCCTCGAGACAACAGCGAAGAGTAGACAACAACCTTGAAAGAAGATGTTGAAAAAGTTAACCGTCAACCAACTCATACTACAAAAGGAAGCAAGGATCTACTCAATAAGACAATTCTATCTCATATCTAAACTCATTCTTCTTTCTCTTGCTCTTTCCTTTCTTTCTTTTCCCCTTAGCTTGTTGCCAGCTTCTTTCTTCAGTCTAGTTTTTCCCTCTTTCTGTGCAAGTTCTTGCTCCCAGTAGGTTTTCCTCTTTGTTTATAGATGAGAGGAAAAAGGTAAAGATGTTTGAAGAGAGATAAGTGCTTTTACACACAAGGGGAAGTGAAGTAGTAGAGGAACTTTAGGCGCAGTAGCTTGCTGCAACCTTTCTTCTCGTACTATCTTCACCAACTCCTATGACTGTCTCTTTCTTCTTACTTTCTTGGACATAGAAGAAAGCTCACCCAATGGACGGGCTTGCATCTTCTCTTCTTCACCTTAGGAAGACTTGTGATCTTCCTGAATCCTTCACAGTTCTTCCACCTTTTTGTCATAATCAACAAAGAGCTAAAGCTCCGAGGTCACTGGAGAGAGATTCCCTCAACTCAACCTCCAGACTTCAAGAGGGATCTTTGGAGCAAGTCCTCAGGCACCCTCGAATTTGAGGTGAGGAAGGAATGCTTGAAGATCAAGTCTTCTGAGAAAGACTTGCTTAGCAAGTGTCAAGCATAAGAGGTGAATATACGTGGTTTGGGGTGTGCTTGGTTGATTATTTGCAGAAAATGTGTTCTTTGGAAGGAATGAAGATAAGGGTTTCCAACAATCTGGTGTCATGACGTATAGAGGATAAGAGAGAGAGAGAGAGAGGATATCTGTATGCTTTATGAAGAATAAGTAGTGCATGTATTTATAAAGTTTGAAATACTCCCTGTTCCAGTTAGATCTTCAAAGATCTCATTAATTGTTTTGCCGTTTTCCAATGAAGGTGTTGTCAGTTTCCACAACTTTATTTCTTTTCTCTTCTGCATGAGTTGATTTGCTTGTGTGGTCAACAACTGATTTTTCACCCTTGGATCCTTCTGATCATATGGCTGAGATTTTTCTAGGGATTTGAAAATGTAGTGTATTTCTGGAAAAGGTGATCCACTTTTTATGCACGCACGTTACCAAAAAGATTTTTTTTTTAGAAACTGCTCTGATTTGTAACCTCCAAGTGATCCATTTGTCCAGTGACTTGATGATAAGTCCTGATTTCTAGTAACGAAGTATCCAGTATATTGGTGTCTAGCATTCTGGTTTACAGTAACCTGGTATTCAGAGATTTAGTATCCAGCATCTTAGTGTTTAGCGTCCTAGTGCCCAGCGACCTAGTGTTCAGCGACCTAGTATCCAACATCTGGTATCTAGCATCCTGATATCTAGCGTCCTGTCATCCAGTGACTAAATTTCCAATCAGCCTGGTATCTAGCATCCTGATATACAACGTCCTGTTATCCAGCGATCTAGTATCCAATGTCCTGGTGTCTAGTGTACTTTTATCAGAACTTTATCTTATTCCTTAATATCGATTAGTCCTTCTACCTTTTCTTATGACTTGATGACAAGTACTCTGATGTCTAGTGACCTAGTATCCAGTAGCTCGGTGTCTAGCGTCCTGGTGTACATCGACTTGATTTTTAGCGACCTAGTATCCATCCATCTGGTGTCTAGTGTCCTCATTTTCAGAATCCTATTATCCAGCAACCTAGTTTCCGACAACTTGGTCTCTAGCATCCTATAGTCAGAGCTTTGTCATTTTGTCAATGGTTCCCCCTAAATTCAGTAGCCCTTTGTCAGAGGTACCAGCAAAATAAGTTTTCTCGTATAGGTACTCACACAAAGTATGAGTCCTTCATGGTTAATGTTTCTTTCAGGAGCTTAGACTTTCTTTACAGCCCATGGTTGTTGTAGAGAGAGTTTGACTCCTTCAAGACTTTTTCGGTACAAAACAAAATGATGGTGTGTGCAGGTGTTTTCTTACTGTATCTCTTTAAAATATAGAAAAGGTAAAACATGATACTAGTAAGGTAGACAATTTTCTTTTCCCTTTTGGAGTTGCTATTCTGCTTGATTTCTTTAGGGAATGTGAGTTTGTTGCAGACATTTTCAGCATACCTGTATTTGGGTTTCTCCAAGGATTTGACTCTTTGACCTCTGAATTACCTTGATTTATACTAGAAGTTCCCCCTTACTTTATGGCTCTCTTACATTAGAATGTAGGGTCACTTTCAGCACTATCTCGGGTAACTTTGAGGTTTGCATGAGAAGGTAAGGCGTTCTAATATGGAAATAAACGTACAGGCTTCCCTTCTTATTTACAAGTCAAGTGATAACAATTTTAAGCCTAATATCTTCACTCTCTGGAAAATTATTTTCTTTGGCTTATTTGATTGTTGGTATGTAGTTACTTTATTTCCTTAACAGAATAAACTTGAGCAAGACCAATAAATAAAAGCGCAAATTAGAACGAGGTACCTCGTCATTACTTGCAAAGAGTAGATCCTCTTTCATCTTTTTCTAGGTTACTTGCCTGCCCATTGTTGTAGACTTGAAGCTTCATTATGGTCCATACTTCCGAGCTTCACTTTGTATCAGCTTCTTCTTCATGCTCAGTAACTAGTCTTTCTTGTTAATTTTGCTCCGTGTAGGTCTACTTTGTGATAGGTAGACACTTGCTCATTTCCGCACCGCTACTTGCTTCATAGTCCTTTCTTCGAGTAGCTTACTGTTCACCATTTTCCTTCTTCTGAACAGCTTTTCTTTACAACACAGCTTGATTTTCTGCATCCTTCATAGTTGTATGTTGTCTTCACCTCAATCATATTCTTCTAGACAAAAAGGTTGTGAGTTGATCTATGATGTGACGGAGGGGGAGAGAGAGAGAGAGAGATTTTCCAAAGAGAAATTCTTCACAGATGGGATATGGATAGATCGCTTAGATCTTTTGTTCATCCATCTGTTCTGATACCACTTTTTGGTATCAGATTGACCAGTGAGCTTTGGATGAATAATCCACCTGCTCTGATACCACTTTTTGGTCCCAAATAGGCTGGTAGTAGGCTCAGAGGGGGGGGGGGGTGAATAAGCCTACTATATTTTCAAAACTTTTTTTTTCCTTGGCTCAATTCTAGGATCAGTAACCTTTTGGGAGGTTACTGATCAGAGTGGTTTGCGGAAGCTTTTCTCTCATTGTAGAGCCAAGTATAGGAGATGTGCAACTTAACATAGAGTTATGCAAGTAAAGCAGTAAGCATACATAGACACAAGGATATATAGAGGTTCGAAGGTGGAGTAATCCTTCTACATCCTCTCTACCTCTTCTCAAGAGAACCTCTGTTAAGCTAGTTGATTTACATAGACCTATCTATTACAACCCACACTTAATAAGTAAGTAGCAAGCCTTCACACAACTGTTTGCCTACTTCCCCACTGACCCACACAGGATCCTATTCTACCCACCCATGGTCCTCACTTTCTCTCCTAGAAAGTGGAAAACTCAGCATGACTCTACTCCTCGCACTGAGTACTCCAAGACAGTCCTTTAGAAGGAGTTTGTCTTCTTCTTCTTCAACTGGGTGCAGCAAGCTTGGCCATCGTTTGCAGATTGATTTGCTGAAGCTTGCTGCTAGACTGACTGACTGAGCGTGCGTCTTATGAGGTGTGGAGTGTTCGAGCTTTTATTCTTTTCTTCTGCTCTTCTGAACAGTCTATTTTCTTCTATTTTAACTTCCCCCTCTTTCTGCACTTTCTTCTCTGTTGAGCTCTTCTCTCTTCTTTTGTGCTTCTCTCTACAAGTTTGTATACTCTGTTGTGCTCGTTTTCTTTTTCTCTCTCACACACTCTTCGTCAGTCTTCTTCTTATTTATAGATTAGGAAATCTCCCCGTTGAAGGTGGGTAGGTTTCCTAATCTATAAATGCACTGCACTCCTGACATCTTCCAGTTTTTCGCTTTCCATGTGTCTTATTCTGCTTGGCTCCTCTTCTCTTCTCTCTACCAGTAACTTCTTATGTCTACCGTTAACTTTGACTTTCTCCCCATGCCTGCTTTACACCTTCCTTCTCTTGCTTCACTCTGGAGCTTCCTTCTCTGGCTTGCTCCTTCAGGTGGCTTGAGGCTTCTGTAGCATGCTGCCCTTGTAGTATGCTTTCGGCATGGTCTTCCCAGGTTGTTTCCTGTCTCGCTGCATTCTGCTTCATCGAGGTCTCTTCAGTAACTTCTTATAGTCATGAGTATCCTTATTAGTTCACCCGATTCTTTTTCTCCATTCTCTTCAGTATCCTTCCTTTGACACTTTCTATGTTCTTTTAATCTTCTGTAGTAACTCTGTTGCAGTAACATATCCTAAGATTGGTTATGTTTGTTAGAGTTACTTAAGGTTTTGTCTCATCAAAACATACTTCAAATGTTTCCAACATGTTTTATGCTATAATAATAATACAATATATATATATATATGCATTGTATAATTATATATATATATACATCTCTCCCTCTCGATCTCTCTATCTCACACTTTCTCTATCTAGCCTCTCCCCTTAAGCACCATTTTCTCGACTCTCTATTCTCTATCTTTTTTTTTCCCTCTCCTTGAACTTTTATTTCACTCTTTAAGCAAGCTACAATTCAACAATTTAGTTAAGAAGATAGCTCTTTGGAGATAAGAAGTGGAATAAAGCTTAGGAAGTAGTCACTTGTGTGTAGTTCTAGAGGTATTTTTGTTAAATTGCAACAATCTTCCCTTTAGAAGCATGATTAGGTTGTTAAAATTGAAATGCATGTTGAAACAAGCCTTGCATGTTTGATTTATCATGTTAAAATTCATTGCATGCATGATCTAAGGATGAATCTCTACAAATGTAATAAAATATATTGGGATATATGAAATTAATCTTCAAAATATGTCATCATTAGTGTTGATTGAACAAATAGATGTTGGATTAAGATTTGCATGTTTGATTTACTCTCATAAACTCATTGCATATATTATCTAAGGGTGAGTCCATAGAAGTGTGGTGAAATTGTTAGATAGTTAGTTCTATGTAGTTGATCTACAAAATATGTAATCCTTGAGTGTTGATTGTGCAACTGCATGTTAAAATAGGCCTTGCATGTTTGATTGTTATGTTAAAACTCTTTGCATGTGCTAAATTAAATTATGATGATTTTCTTGAGAATAATAGAGTGGCTAAAGTTAGATTTATCTTTTAGTTAAAGGAATAAGTTAATTCAAGTACTTATGGAATACTTGGGAAATTGCAAACCCCTTAAGCAATTTTTATAAAAATCTATACTAAGAATTTTCAAAAACTATTTTACTATGTATTATTCATGAAGCTGTGCGTAAGGAACATTATGTAAGATTTTGATGAATGACAAAACGTGTAACAGGCTAGGATCCTATGTATTAGATTCCATTGTAATACTCTTTAGATTAGGATTTGAAGGTGTGAAGATCAAAGACTGCAACTTGAAGACCTTGATGCATAAAACCGCAGAGACAAAAGAAATCTACAGCAGGCTTCTTCGTATAAGGATACTGGACGCACATTGTCAAAGAATACTAAGTCCACTAGCTACTAAGATGAACAAAAAGGATACTAAAGTATTCAGCTACCTAAGAAGTAACAGTTATCTCGAAAGATGTGCTCAAAGTTTACGGTAGGCACAAGTGCAGTTACAACCAACCAAGCAATGGCACGTATCAAAAAGTAAAAAGGAAAGTCTGAAGAAATGACAGACTAGGACGGTGATTGCAGCTTCTGAGTAACAGCCTGAGCAAACAATGTACGATCAAATCAAGAAGTGTCACGTCACTCCAAAGAGGCAGCAAACCAGATGTTCTTTCTAACAGAGAAAATTCAAATCGTCTATAAGTACAAGAAGACTGGCACTTGAAAAGCACCTGAAACTTTCACGATCAAAACGCTCAAAGATATCAAATACAAATCATCCACAGCCATACAAAAGTTTCAAGTCCAGTCAAGCAGCAAGCTATACTTAGCTTTGGGAGCTTAATCGTTCTAAGCTTGCTACCTATGTTGTTCTCGTTTTATCGTTTTGACTGTTGAGGAGTTGCTTGATCAGCGGGATTGCCTGATCAAGTATATACGTTCTTTGTAAAAGAACAATCCTGTGTGGGCTATAGGTTTCGTTCTTTGTAGAAGAACAAGAGTCTTGTGTAGGCTAGAGGTTTCGTTCTTGTTAGAAGAACAAGAGTCCTGTGTGGGCTAAAGGAGTTTGGTCATTGTGCAGTAACCCTATGTGGGAAAGACTGGCAGTTCTTGTTAGGTCTAGGTTATCTAAGCGAGGCTTGTATAAATCAACCAATTTGATCTAACAAAGTACCTCATTGAGAAGGAGAAGAGAGGACGTAGAGGGATTACTCCACCCTTGAACCTCTATAAATCGACGTGTTCCTCACTACATTGCTTTCTGTTGATCTTATTAATATTTGTGCTTATAAGCTCTTATCATCAGCATATCTTTTTTATGTTTTTGTGTCAATTTTCCAGAAAACAAGCATTTATTAAAATATATTTCCGCTGTTCATAAACTCTTTATGTTTTTTAAGCGTAAGGTAACTACTCAAGTAGCTACCTTTAAGGCAGTAAGCTCTTTAAACAACCTGCATGTGTATCTTTCGATAGAAAAGTTTGAAAACTTTAGTAGGCTTATTCACCCCCCCTTTAAGCCTACTACCACTTGGGACCAACAAGTGGTATCAAAGCGGGTTGGATTAAACGCCCGATCTAACTGATCAATCCTAGATCCCCTCTTTCTGAAAATCCTTGTTTTTATAAGCATAATTATCATGGACTCTCATAAAGTACCTATGTTTTCCATTGACGAATATGATGATTGGAAAATTCACATGCAGACACATTTATCGGCCATGCATGATGAAATGTGGTACGTTATCACCGAAGGACCACCAAGGATTACAAAAGTCAATCCAATGTTTGCTAGAGCCGCTGATGAAGTAGCTGATAGGCAAGGAGACGCAGAAGTCATTCCACATCCAGTCGTTCTAGACAAGCCAAGAGAAGAGTGGACTGCCGATTAAAGAAGAAGAGCAAACCTTGATAATGTAGCAAAGAACACTCTATTTCTTACTCTTGACAAAGGAACCTTCAGCAAAGTTAAACTTGCAGAACTACCAAAGAGATCTGGGAAAAGCTTGAGCAAATATGCGAAGGCAACTCACAAAAGAAAACAAAGTCTCAACGGCAATACAAAAGTTCGAGCTGTTCGAAATGATAACTGGGGAAACCCTAGAACAAATGGATCCAAGATTCACAGCCATCATTAATGAGCTCGAGTCTCTGGACAATGTCTACACTCAAAAGGAGAAAAACATAAAGGTATTGAGAGCACTTCCTGTCGAATGGGACAGCAAGACAACAGCCATGAGAGTGTCTATGGACATAAAGTCTATGAGCACATTCGATCTCTTCTCAGACCTCAAAGCCTTTGAGTTCGACATCAATAGAAGGAAGACGGAGACTGAAGGAAGCAACTCGAGGGTCACAACATTAACAGCAAGACAACCTCAAGAAGTGAGAAAGTCCAAAGATCAAAGAGCTAATTTGGAGGTAACTGCAGAAGAAGACATGGCACTACTCCTGAAAAGATTTCAAAAGTTCATAAGAAGGAACTAAAGAACCGATGGTTTCAGGAAAAAACAAAGTGAAACTGGAACTAGTGGGCAGTCACCTCATTCAAACTCCAAAACCACTGACCTCTGCTACAACTACAGAAAACCAGGTCACTCTGCCAGGAAATGCCCATATACAGAAGTCCACAAATATCCAGAAGATGAACGGAAAGTGCGACAAGAAAGAAAAAGGCAAGAACGCCAAAAGTTAAGAGCGCTACTCGGGGAAGCAGAATCTTCTCGGGCAGCTACACCTGAGAAAACACTCAAGAAAGAAGAGTCAACTACCGATAGTGACTCAGAGGATTCATCATCAGACGATGAAGCCTAATCTGTCTCATGGCCAAAAGTGATGACTCTGAAGACGAGGTAATATATTTGAACTCTGATGTTCAAATTAATAAAAGGATGAATATGATATGTGCTTTTAAACAAATCATGAGTGACTTTGAGCAAATCACTTCAACTCATGAGGAGCTAAAAAAGGAGAACATAGAACTTAAGAAAGAGCATGCTACACTAGAAAGACAATTAGCACTAGAAAAATTAAAAGGTCAAGCATGCTGTAACTTCAAGACTGAAATCAATGAGCTCAAAGAACATGTCACTAAGCTAGTCAATGAGAAGAAGGTCCTTACTAAAACAATTAATACCTTCAACAAATCCTCTAAAGACTTAGATGTTATGCTAAATATTCAGAGAAGTCTAAAAGATTATTCTGGTATAGGTTACTATGAAGAGGACTCCATTTCAATTGCTAGTATCTCAAGGGCACCTACGTTCGTGCTTGCAACCATTCCTCGTCAAAATGAATTATCTAATCTAGGGAGAAGCACAAGCACAAATGTAGAAAGCTTTGAAGAAAAATGAAAGAAACCCTTTAGAACTAGTGATGAATCTAAATCTGTCAAAAGTTGGCTCCAGCAACCTAAGTATGCTGAAAACAGGAACTATAGACAACAATCTGGAAAGTTTAAAAGAACTCAATTGTCATGTGTACCAGAGATCTGTAGAACCTTTGTTCCTAGAAAGCAAATGAGGAAATCACAAATACATATGCAGTATCCTAAGGATACATGTGGTAGTTCAGGAACCATCAAGACTTACAACCAAAAGATTGTTCTAAAGCAAGTATGGGTTCCTCAAAGGAGAAAAGAAACTAACGAGAAAGGACCCGTACTTGTATGGGTACCTAAAAGGAAGTGATTTCTCTTGTGAGTGCAGGAACCTGTGACGGGGAATAACAAAGAAATATGGTATATCGATAGTGGTTGTTCAAGACACATGACAGGGAACCAGAAGAGCCTTATCAACTTTAAAGCCTTCAAAGGACTTAAAGTCATATTTGGAGACAACTCCAAAGGAAGCACAAAAGGCACTGGTGACCTAATCAAAGGAAAGATCTACATCAAAGAAGTATCTTATGTAGAAGGCTTGAAGTACAATCTCCTGAGCATAAGCAAATTCTGTGACAAAGGACATTGTGTGGAGTTTAATCATAACAAGTGTCTCATCAAGGACAACATGACTCAGGAAGTCAAGCTTACAGGAACTAGAAAAGGAAACATCTATATCGCCGAATGGGACTCAGCAACTATTGTTACATGTTTCATTGCCAAAGATACCTCCGAAGCTAGCTGGCTATGGCACAAGAGACTGAGTCACCTGAACTTCAAAACTATGAATAAGCTGGCCAGAAAAGGACTAGTCAGAGGACTACCAGACATTGTTTACCAAAAGGAAGCTGTCTGTGGAGCATGTCAAAAGGGAAAACAAGTAAAGAGCTCCTTCAAAAATAAAACTATTCACTCTACTGAAAGGGTGCTGGATATGCTTCATATGGATCTTTTTGGACCAATTGATCCAATCAGTATATCTGGAAAGAAATACACCTTAGTAGTAGTAGATGACTACTCAAGATTCACTTGGACGATCTTTCTTGCAAAGAAGTCTGACACTCAGCAACGTCTACAAAAATTCCTTAGAAGACTATAAACAGAAAAATGCCTTAGCATAGTAAAGATCAGAACAGATAGGGGAACTGAATTTACCAACAAATTCATAGAAGACTACTGTTCAAACAATAGAATCAAGCACGAATACTCAGCAGCCAGGACGTCTCAGCAAAATGGGGTTGCTGAAAGATGAAATAGAACTTTGAAGGAAGCCACAAGAATGATGTTAGCTGAAGCTGAGCTGCCAAAGAGATTTTGGGCAGAAGCAACCAATACAGCATGTTACACACAGAACAGATGCTTGATAAACAAGGATTTAAACAAGACGCCCTACGAGTTGTGGTATGGTTACTCCCCCTGTGTTGACTACTTTCACATCTTTGGATGTAGGTACTTCGTACTTAATAATGGGAATGAACACCTTAAAGCATTTGACGCCAAATCTGATGAAGGGATATTCCTAGGATACTCATCAGTGGGTAAAGCCTTCAGAATCTTCAACAAGAGAACACTTGTTGTAGAAGAATCTGTACATGTGATCTTTGATAAATCACACTGTAGTAAGACTGATATTAAAGAACTTCAAGAAGAATTGGATAAAACTCACATCAACAACAATCATGTTGAATATATTGATGTGAAGTTATCAAACCTTCAACATATGAATGGAATGCTACCATCCCAAACTATATATGTCCCTGACATACAGGTACCTACTCAGATACAGGAACCTGAACTTGATTAGGAACCTCGAGGTGATCAAATTGTAGAAATGAACCAGAACCCAATTGAGGTGGAACCCCAGCAAGTTGATGAAGCTAGAAGAAGATGGCTAAAAGATCACCCCAGAGACTTAATTATTGGAGATTACACATCTGGAGTAAAAACAAGAAGAGCAAATCCATACAAAGCCATGTTCGCTTGCTTTATATCACAAATAGAACCAAAACATTCAGAAGAAGCTCTACAAGATACCAACTGGGTTCAAGCCATGCAAGAAGAGTTGAATGGATTTGAGAGAAATCAAGTCTGGTATCTGGTTCCCAGACCCACTCATCAAGGAGTCATTGGAACTAAGTGGGTATTCAAAAATAAGCTAGATGAAGAAGAACAGGTTGTAAGGAACAAGGCTAGGTTAGTGGCAAAAGGATACTGCCAGGAGAAGGGCATTGATTTTGATGAAACTTTTGCTCCAATAGCCAGACTTGAAGCAATCAGAATCTTTCTAGCATATGTAGCATATAAAAATCTCACTATATATCAAATGGATGTGAAGAGCGCTTTCTTAAATGGGATGCTGGTAGAAGAAGTCTATGTTGAGCAGGCACCCGGGTTTGAAGAAGATGTTGATAGGATGATGTATAGATTAAGAAAAGCTCTTTATGGATTGAAGCAGGTGCCAAGAGCATGGTATGACACACTATCAAAATACCTACTGGATAATGGATTCAAGAAGGGCAAAGTGGATAAAACCTTATTCAGAATCCAGGATGGAGATAGCATCCTGCTTGTTCAGATCTATGTGGATGACATGATTTTTGGATCAACCAACAAAGAGCTATGTAGGAAGTTTTCCAACTTAATGCAATCCAAGTTTGAAATGAGCATGATGGGAGAATTAAGTTTCTTCCTTGGATTGCAAGTTAAGCAGCTTGATCAAGGGACCTTCATAAATCAGATGAAGTATACCAAGGAACTGATCAAGAAATTCGGAATGGAAAATGCCAGTGCAGTAAGCATTCCAATGCAAACTTCAAAGGGTCATGATAAAGACGAAGGTGGAAAAGCAGTAGACATCACAAGATACAGAAGACTAATCAGGTCACTGCTCTACCTTACCGCAAGCAGACCAAATATTATGTTCGTAGTGGGAATGTGTGCAAGATATCAAGCTACACCCAAAGAATCTCACCTCACAGCAGCAAAGAGGATAATCAGATATCTTAAGGGAACCCAAGAAGTGGGCTTGTGGTATCCTAAAGAAGGTAATATCAAATTAATTGGATATACTAACTCTGATTTTACAGGTTGCAAAATTGACAGAAAAAGAATTAGTGGAACTTGTCAAATGCTAGGGAATCGCTTAGTATCCTGGTTCTGCAAGAAGCAAACATCTATAGCCACATCCATGGCCGAAGATGAATATGTTGCTGCAGGAAGCTACTGTTCACAAATCTTATGGATTCAGCAACAGCTACAGGATTACGACATTGATGAAAAGAATACTCCAATCATGTGTGATAACTTAAGTGCAATTGCAATCACACACAATCCAATTTTTCACTCGAGAACCAAACATATCGATATCAGGCATCACTTCATCAAAGATCACGTAGAAAAGAAAGACATCTCTCTAGGGAAGATTCATACCGATCAACAGTTAGCTGACATATTCACAAAGCCTCTCTATGAATCAAGATTTTCCTTGTTAAGAGACGAGTTAGGTATTATCAAATTAACCTAACATTTCTAACATACTTGTTTAAATACTCTACAACTCAGAGGGAAGCACAGAAATCTTTTCAAGAAAGGATACTGAAAGAGGTTCCTGACAAAAGTCTCTGATAAAGGTAGCTGATAAAGCCTACTGAAAGACACGTCAGTAAAAGCCACGTAGTGAATTAATCATCACAAAGGAACCCACGAAGCGCATGACGATGAGAAACTTTCAATCCCAAGACGTGTCACATCAAATCAGGGCAGATTACCCAATAAGAGACGACGATATTTGCAGATAAGTCCCTCAAGATCTTAGAAAAGATAAAAAGCAAATCAGCGCATTAAATGCAAGGATCCTCAACCGGGGGATGAGGAACCATTCAAATTCTGAGATGATCTACACCATTAATCAAAACACAGGAAGTTCTCTTATAAAAAGAAAACTTTACACTTGATCAAATTTTTACGCTCCCATATCTCCTAACTCTCTAACCTTCTGCAAATAAGCACCCTAGCAATAGTTCTTGCGTTCATCTCTACTTTTTGCAAAAAATTCACCTACTCTACTATCATTCGAAATGGCACCTAAAGTCACACAAGTTATTGATGGTCGTCTCATCGATGACAAGATCCTATTGAAAGCCATCAGAGATGAAGGTCACTCCATTAACCTAATGTAGATGATCCTAAACAATCTCTATCAATCCAAGGTATGGGGTTTTTGCTCATGCTACAGAGAACCCTACTACGAGGACCTGGTTAGGCAGTTCTACAACAACGCAGAGATATCTAAAGACAAAACCAAGATCATGGCCAAAATAGAGAAGAAAATGATTGAGAACATTGCCAGTCTCCTAGGAAAATTCTTTCAACTACCCACTGAAGGAATGGATGGCGGTGAGTTAGCCACCTACGGAGAATCAATGGTGGAAGAATACTGGAAGAGATTCACCGGTTTAGAGGATCTGCTGACGCTGAAGAAAAGCTGTAATAAAAAGCTTTTTCAAGTAGAGTATCAGATGCTTCATAATAACTGTTGTCATATCATTGAAAACCGATCTGGTTCCTTCGACAAATGTACCAACCTGAGATACAGGATGATGATGGCCCTGATGGAGGCAGATGAGATAAACTGGGCTGAATATGTATTCACAAGACTCAAGGAGGAGGTGGAAAGGAAGGTGGGCAAGCCTACTTATGGACTAGTGATCAACACTATTCTATGGTTTGCTGGTCACGACCTGTCAAAGGGTAAGCCCATTTAAAAGGGCAAGTTCATAGGATATGACAGAATATTTGCCAAGAAAGGAACTAAAGGTTCCCCAGTAACCATAAAGGCTCCAACATTAAAAGAAAAGGAATCTCAAAAAAAGAAGGTGCAGGTAAGGTCATCTGAGAGGGAAAGCTCAGCAGCCGCTTCTTTTCCACCAAGGCAAGAGAATGAAGTAAGGAGTACAAGGGCAAGAGCGAAACAGATAGTGAAGAGGAAGCTGAGAATTTTTGGTGATGAGGTATCACCTTAACCTACATTGATGCTCCCTACTCCTCAAAGGAAAAATGAGGATGCTAAAACAGAGATTCAGACCACTGAGCAAGCAGAGAAAGTTGTACAGAGGGTAACTGATCAGATACAAGTAGAGGAAGAGGAGAGTGCTAAGGATTCTAAACTTGAAGTAGTCCTGGATCTTGCTAAAATGAAAGAAGAATTCAAGAAACAGTGGGAATGGTTTATGACATGGTGGAATTACAGACATCTTCCCAGTCCAATCATGTTTGAGTGGGAAAATCTATATACAGAGGAAGAATGGGCATTGAACTAGGCTGAGGAGGTATCTGACATTGGAGAAGAGAAAGTGCCGGACTCAAGCTTCTTGATCGGACTGTGAAGGAGGAAATGGAGAGAGTTATAAGAAAACTATGAAGCAGAGATGAGACTAGCTGCTATTGCAGAAAAGAGAAAGAAAATTGTGCTTCCTGAACTACCTCCACCCTCTCCAAGAACTCTGAAGGGAAAGAAGCCCATTGAGCAACCTAACTTCTACGAGGATGATGTTATCCTAATAGGAGCTCCTGAATAGGTAATTGCAGGTGATGACTTGGGTTTTGCTGAGAAACATGCAAAAGTTTTTGGGGTTGAAGAAGCTGAAGAAAGAATGCTGAAACAAGCTGTAGATGCTAGTTTAGTAGAACCAATGAAGAGGCATAAGGCAGTACTCGTACACCCAGGCGAAGGCTCTTCAACTGGAACATCACCAATCGAACATCTCTTAAATGCTCCTCCTTCCATTCAAAAGAATCCATCACCACCCACATCCAAAGATGAATCCAATGGAGCTTACAATCAGCTGGTGGACATAGTGGTATTGCCGGATGAGGAGGATGCAAGATCTGATATTGCAGGAGAAGTTCATACCATAGGAGTTACTCCTATGTGCTATACTGACACGTCAATGATGGAACTACCAGCTACTTCGGACGGTGCAAAGCTGGATACACTCGCAGTTGCTGCAGCCCTTGAAGAAACCCATAGAACAGCAATTCTTGAGGAAAGAGACTCTGTACCAGGACTCTTTGCTGACAAAGCCCAATGAAGGTTGATAAAGCGGCTGAGGAAATTATATCAACTGGCCTACGGGGTGTAATCTCTGAGGATCCTACGAACCATGGAGAGATGGTTGCAAAGGATGCCACAACAGAATAGGTGGCTAACAAAGAGCCTACTGATTATATGATTCCAACTGAACAGGATGCTTCTAGAGAATCTATTGCAGATGAGATTTCCCAACAAGAGACTTCTCTAAAACAGATAGTTGTTGAAGATATGCAGAAGAAGGTAGGACCCTCTGAAGAAACAATACGGAAACTGTAGACCTGGAAGGGAGATGTCCCTCAGGAAAGGATACCAGCTGATGATAAGGAGATATCCGCTCATGCGGAGCAGATGATGATGAATCAGCATGTGATGGTGTTGACACTGAAGGTTTCATGTCTAGCTCAAGCAGCGATGAAGGATCACCCAGTGAAAAGGGTGAATCCGGAGCCGAAAAATCCAAACTACTAAGTTCTTCTCTTTCTGTGGAGATGAGCAAAAATCCCTTGATGATATACTCAAAGCAGTAGGAGAACTTGGAAAATCCTTGAGCAAAGTCAGTAAGATGATGCGAGCTGAAGCAAGGAAGGATAGGTTCCAAGCTTCCTTCAAGATGGACTCTCTTAATACAACTTTGTCCAGATTGCAGAAGTCCATCATTTCAATAACATCCTCTACCATTCTTGTTGACACAATTAAAAGCATGAACGACAAGCTCAACTCCCAATCAATCAAAACAGTTGAAATTGAGCTAGAACAACAATATGCGACCGCTTCCCTCAAAGAAGTTTCCAACACTCAGCTTGAACAAAAGCAAACCTTGGATGATCTTACTGATATGGTAACCAGCATACATTCAATGCTCTAGTTTCCGGTAAGCTCGAGTTTTGATACTGACAAAAAGGGGGAAGAGGCAGCTAAGAGGATCGAGCAAAGAAGGCAGCAGGTTCCGTCCTCTTACAAACAGCTAGCAATATTGCCTAAGAAGGATTCAAGAGGCGACGGAGGAGGTCAAGGAGGAAGCTCTAGTGTACAACAGGATAGTAGGACAACTAAAAGAAAGTCTGAAGTTATCTCACAAGTTCATCCTGGTCTTCGAAGAGGAATAGAAGAGAGAGAAGAAAAAAGGAGAAGAGTTGAAGAAGAACTCTTTAAAGCATCAGACGCTCACTTTGAGAAATTTGCAAAAGAAAGTTTGTCCAAACTTTACCCTCCTCAGAGGCAACCTAATCTGAAAGTTCTCGCTGCAGATGACAAGAAAGCACCAAAATCAGTTCGCATTTTTCTTGATGGAAGTCCAGACCATAGGAGCTCTAGATTCCAAGAGTGGGACCTCCCTGAGATTGATCTGCCTACCACTCACTGTCCGTCTTTTTCGCAGATCAATAGCTTCAAACAAGCAGAATACCTGAAGTACTACAATATGCTATGCAAAGAGTCCACACTTATCAAAGGGAAAAATCATTGCGAAGGGCTCAAATGCTTCAGGGATCTTGCTAGTAGAGGAGTTCTCCCGATCCAGATAAAGTTGAAAGGTAGAACAAACTGAGGAGAAATCATTCCTTTCTATGAAGATTTCTGGTTAAGATACGATGAGACACCTGAGATGAAGCAACTGATGGAACCAACATATCAAGAGTCTATTCTCAACTGGTGGAAAGGCTCTAGGAAATAAAGAAAGAAAGCTTCCTGGTTCAAGATGCAGTAAACCTTCCTGCTCCCTGATTCTTTTTTTTTTTTTCTATCTAATGTTTTACATTTATGATCTATCTTCTGAACTTGTTAAATATACACATTTGTTTTGATCTGATAAAGCTCACTGCTTATGAACTTATGATTTATCTCTTGATCTGAAATTTGCATGATTACATATATGTATTTTGTCAATCTAATTAGCAATTATTGGACTGATAATCCTTGATCCTCTTAGAAAGAGTTTTGTCATCATAAAAAATGGGGAAATTGTAAGAAACATTATGTAAGATTTTGATGAATGACAAAACATGTAACAAGCTAGGATCCTATGTATTAGATTCCATTGTATACTCTTTAGATTAGGATCTGAAGGTGTGAAGATCAAAGACTGCAACTTAAAGACCTTGCTACATAAAACCGCAGAGACAAAATAAATCTACAGCAGGCTGCTTCGTATAAGGATACTGGACGCACATTGTCAAAGGATAATAAGTCCACTAGCTGCTAAGATGAACAAAAAGGATACTGAAGTATTTAGCTACCTGAGAAGTAGCAGTTATCTCGAAAAATGTTCTCAAAGTTTACGGTAGGCACAAGTCGCAGTTGTAACCAACCAAGCAATGCCACGTATCAAAAAGCAAAAGGGGAAGTCTGAAGAAATGACAGACTAGGACGGCGATTGCAGCTTCTGCGTAACAGCCTGAGCAAACAGTGTACGATCAAATCAAGAAGTGTCACATCACTCCAAAGAGGCAGCAAACCAGATGTTCTCTCTAACGGATAAAATTCAAATCACCTATAAGTACAAGAAGACTGGCACTTGAAAAGCACCTGAAACTTTCGCGATCAAAACTCTCAAAGATATCAGATACAAATCATCCACAGACATACAAAAGTTTCAAGTCCATTCAAGCAGCAAGCTATACTTAGCTTTGGGAGCTCAATCGTTCTAAGCTTGCCGCCTATGTTGCTTTCGTTTTATCATTTTTGACTGTTGAGGAGTTGCTTGATCAGAGGGATTGCCTGATCAAGTATATACCTTCTTTGTAGAAGAACAAGAGTCCTGTGTGGGCTAGAGGTTTCGTTCTTTGTAGAAGAACAGGAGTCCTGTGTGGGCTAGAGGTTTCGTTCTTGTTAGAAAAACAAGAGTCCTGTGTGGGCTAAAGGAGTTTGGTCACTGTGCAGTAACCCTGTATGGGAAAGACTGGCAGTTCTTGTTAGGTCTAAGTTGTCTAAGCAAGACTTGTGTATATCAACCAATTTGATCTAACAAAATACCTCCTTGAGAAGGAGAAGAAAGGACGTAGAGGGAATACTCCACCCTTGAATCTCTATAAATCGTCGTGTTCCTCACTGCATTGCTTTCTATTGATCTTATTAATATCTGTGCTTATAAGCTCTTATCATCAGCATATCTTCTTTATGTTTTGTATCGGTTTTTCCAGAAAACAAGCTTTGATTAAAATATATTTTCGTTGTGCATAAACTTTTTCTATTTTTTAAGCATAAGGTAACTACTCAAGTAGCTACCTTTAAGGCAGTAAGCTCTTTAAACAACCTGTCTGTGTATCTTTCGAAAGAAAAGTTTGAAAACTTTAGTAGACTTATTCACCCCCCCCCCCCCTCTCTAAGCCTACTACGACTTGGGACCAACACTGTGAGTGCATGGTAAAATTTGGTTGCATTTGGAGTTGTGTATTAATTATAATGATTTTTCAAAGTGGTTTATGTTCAAGTTAAACTCATGCAGTTTCAGACCCTAAAACTTTATTTTTATAAAATCGGCTTTTAGAAATTATTGTATATATTTTGAAGAAAACATAACATGTAATAGATAGAGTCTAGTAACCTTGTAATTAGGATTTATTATGTGAAAGTTTTGGTGTAAGTCAATGTTGCTGGATGAAGACTGGAGGTCATTGCAGGAAGCTAGAAGCTTACTACGCGCACAACAGAATTGTAGCTAGCAAGTAAAAAATCAATATAGCAAGCTAGCCGAGCTTACTGCATTATTCAGCAAGCTGGCTTCACTACAAGTCAATGCAGCAACCTATTCCTGATGGCAATTAGTTAAACATTCTGTTGGATATATTTGTAAAATGTTTTGATGAGACAAATCCTTAAAGTAACTCTATAGCATAACCAATATTAGGATAAGGTTACTGCAATAGAGTTACTACAGAAGATTAAAAGAAAAGGAGAAAGTGTCAAAGGAAGGATACTGAAGAGTATGGGTGAAAAGAATCTGGAATTAATAAGGATACTATTGACTTCAAGAAGTTACTGGAAGAGACCTCGCCAAAGCAGAAACAGCGAGACAGGAAGCTGCCTGGGAAGACCATGCCGAAAGCATACTGCAGGGAGCAGCATGCTACAGAAGCCTCGAAGCTACCTGAAGGAGTAAGCCAGAAGAAGGAAGCTCCAGAGTGAAGCTAGAGGAGGAAGCTACAAAGCAGGCATGGGCAGAAAGTCAAAGTTACCGGTAGACACAAGAAGTTACCGGTAGAGAGAAGGAGAAGAGGGGCCAACCGGAAGAAGACACGTTGAAAGTGAAAAGATGTCGTGTGTCAGGTGTACGGTGCGTCAATGTCAGAAATCTGTCTATCTTCAATGGGCAGATTTCACAACCTATAAAGAAGAGGACTGAAGAGTGTGTGAGAGAAGCACCGATTATGCAAGAGATAAAAGAAGTGAGCACATCAGAATATCCAAGCTCACAGAGAGAAGCACAAAAGAAGAGAGAAGAGCTTACAAAGAGAAAAACGCAGTAAAAAGGGGAAAATTAAGAAGAGAAGAGAGTGTTCATGCAGAGCAGCTGAAAAGAAGAAAAGCTCGAATACTCCACACCCCAAGAAAATGCACACCCAGTCTACCAGTTAGCAGCAAGCTTCAGCAGAATCAGTCTGCATACGAAGGCTAAGATTGCTGCACCCAGTTGAAGAAGAAGGAGATAAACCTCTCTAAAAGGTTGTCGGAGTACTCAGTGCGAGGAGTAATGTCCTGCTGAGTTTACCACTTTCTAGGAGAGAAAGTGAGGACCCTAGGTAGGTAGAGTAGGATCCTGTGTGGGTCAAGGAAAAGTAGGCAAGTATCTGTGTGAAGGCTTGCTACTTTACCTGTTAAGGGTGGGTTGTAATAGATAGGTCTATGTAAATCAACTAGCTTAACAGAGGTTCCTTCCTGTGTGGAGGAAGAGAGGACGTAGAAGGATTACTCCACCTTCGAACCTCCATACATGCTTGCGTCTTTATCTACTTACTGTCTTACATATACTCTCTGATAAACTGCACATCTTCTAACAAGCTTAGCAAAAGGCTTCCGCATTCACTCTGATCAGTAACCTCTCAAAAGGTTACTGACATAAGAAAAGGTCGATAGATGTAGAAGAAAAATGTGTGATGGTTTAGTAGGCTTATTCATCCCCCCCTAAGCCTACTACCAGTTATTTTTCGGGACCAACAAGTGGTATCATAGCAGGTTGGATCATCCATTAGCTAATCCATCTGATACCAACAAGTGGTATCAGAGTGGGTGGATTATTCATCCTTGCTCAATGGTCAATCTGATACCAACAAGTGGTATCAGAGCAGGTGGATGAACAAAAGATCTAATCGATCTATCCAAGATCCCATCTGTGAAAAAGCTTCTCTCAGAATCTCTCTCTCTCTCACCCTCACATCAGAGATCATTTCAATGTCTTTTGCTCTAAAAGGATATGATTGATGTGAAGACAACAAACAGCTAAAAGATGAAGAAAATCACGATGTGTTGTGAAGAAAAGTTGTTTCTGAGGGGGAACAACAAGCTGCAAAGAAGGAAGCTTTGCGGAAAGGAGAGGACCAACAAGTTGGACACAGTAAGCAGCAAATCATGGAGGAAAACGATGAGGATGTCAAGCCAAGGAGTAAGAAGAAGAAGTTCACTCCATCAACTGGATCGACCTCCAGACAGAAACAAGATAAAAGAGGACCTACTCTTTTAAAAGAACAAAACTGACTAGGTACCTCGTTCCAATTCTATACTCTTTACTTCTGGTCATAATCATGTCTTTTTCTGTCAAAGAACTCAAGTGACTTTTTTCTATAATAATGAACTTTAATCCGCTGTCACTTGGTTCTAATAATGAGAAGGAAGCTTGCATGTTTTAGTTTCACATGATAATGCTTTATCTTCTCATACTAAGCCTCAAAGTAACCTGGAATAGTACTGATGAGTGACCCCACATCTTAAAAGAGAAGACCACAAAGTAAGGGGGAACTTCCAGTACAAATCTAGAAAGCTTTGAAGGCAAAAAGGTTAAAATCCTTGGAGTAACCCAAGTGTGGGTATGTTATAGAAAGTCTGCAATAAACTGACATTCCATAAGGAATCAAGCAGAATAGCAACTCCAGAAAAATAATAATAAAAAATAACAAATAATAATTTTGCTTACTATGTCTTTGTCTATCTTGATTTGATTATATACACCTGCACGCACTATCACTTATTGATCTTCAAAAGTCTTGAAGAAGCCAAAACTCTCTCTACAGTATGGGCTGTAAAGATAGTCTAAGCTCTGAAAAAAAAAAAAGGATTCATACTTGTATGAGTACCTATACATGATTATCGTTATACAGGCACATCTGACAAAGAACTAGTAAATTTAGGGGGAACCATTGACAAGATGACAAACTCTGACAATAGGATGCTGAACATCCGGCTACTGGATACTAGGTCATGGGATAACAGGACGCTATACACCCAGACACTAGATACCAAGCTAACTGGATGCTAAGTTACTAGAAATCAGAGCACTTGTCATTAAGTCAATAGAAAAGGTAGAAGGGCCTAATTGTAAAAGATAAAGGTCTGACGAAAATAAACACTAGACACCATAATATTAAAAACTAGGTCACTGATAGCAGGATGCTGGACATCAGGATGCTAGATACCAGACTGACTGGAAATTAGGTCGCTGGGTGGCAGGATGCTAGATATCATGATGCTAGATACCAGAGGATGGAAACTAGATCGCTGAACACTAGGTCGCTGGGCAACAGGATGTTAAATACCGAGTAGTTGGATACTAGATCGCTGAATACCAGGTCGCTGTGTATTAGGACGCTAGATGTCAATATTCTGGATACTAGGTTGCTTGAAGTCAGAACTTATCATCAAAACTGGATAAGGAGATCTCTTGGATATTACAAGATAAAGTAGTTACTGAGAAAATATTTCTTGGTAACTTGCGTACATTTAAAAGAGATCACCTTTTCAGAAATAGACTACCTTTTCTAAAACCCTAAAAGAACTCCAGCCGCACGATCAGAAGAATCCAAGGGTGGAGATTCAGCCGCTGACCACAGACGCAATCAAATCAGGAGATATGATTTAAAGCTGTGGAAACTGTCAACATCAGCCTTGGAAACCGGCGGAGCAGTTAATGAGATCTTTAAAGATCCAAACTGCAACAAGGAGTATTTCTATCCCTATATATACATGCACTCCTTATTCTGCATATACATATATCGATATCCTCTTCCTCTCATCCTTAGCCTAAAAATGGAACCAGATTGTTGGAAACCCTACTCTTCATTCCTTCCAAAAGACACATTCTCTGCAAATAATCAACCAAGCACAAGCCAACCCTCATATTTTCACCTCTCATGCTTAACACTTACTAAGCAAGTCTTCCTCAGAAGACTTGATCTTCTAGCATTCTCCTCTCACTTCAGTCTCGAGGAAGCTTAAAGGTATGCACCCAGGTTCTCCTCTTAAGCAGAAAGAGAGAATTTAAAGGATCCTTCTCCAGTTACCCCAAAGTGTCAGCTCATTTTTTATGATGTCAAAAAGGGGGAAGAAACTGAGAAAGATCATGGAAGATCAAAAGTCTTCCATGGAGGAAAAGAGAAGATTCCAGCCCGTCCACATGAAGATGTTGGAGGGGAAATGGATGATTCCTGCTTCCAAGGATTTGAGCAGATGATACAGCAGGAGGAGTTTGTGAGGTTATGGAGAATGAAAGGCAGCAGCAAGCTACTGTGTCATTCTCTCCATCTTCTCAGATCTCTTCTCCTCACTTTTAATTCTCTCTCTTTTTAGACTAAGAGGAAAATCAACTGGGAGCAAGCCCTTGTACCCAAAAGCGGGAAGAGCTAGAGAAGAAAGAAGCTCGCAAGAAGCTAAAGAGGAAAAGAAAGATAGGAAAGAGCAAGAAGAATAGAAGAATTAATTTAGATAGGATGATTATTGTACTTTACTTACTGCATTGTAATGTATACGTTTTATCTTGATAAAATGTCTTCTGTTCTTCAAAGATTGCTCATTCCTTATGCACTTTCTTTTTGACTTATATCTGATTTGTGTATGAAAGTAGTATACCTATATGTTCCATGCTTTAAATAAGAAGCACCGGTGTGTGAGAGAAGCACCGAGTGTGCAAGAGAGAAAAGAAGTGAGTACATCAGAATATCCAAGCTCACAGAGAGAAGCGCAAAAAGAAGAGAGAAGATCTTACAAAGAGAAAAGCGCAGTAAAAGGGGGAAGTTAAGAAGAGAAGAGAGTGTTCATACAGAGCAGCTGAAAAGAAGAAAAGCTCGAATACTCCACACCCCAAGAAGACGCACACCCAGTTTACCAGTCAGCAGCAAGCTTCAGCAGAATCAGTCTGCATACAAAGGCCAAGATTGCTACACCTAGTTGAAGAAAAAGGAGATAAACCTCTCTAAAAGGTTGTCTCGGAGTACCCAGTTCGAGGAGTAATGTCCTGCTGAGTTTACCACTTTCTAGGAGAGAAAGTGAGGACCCTGGGTGGGTAGAGTAGGATCCTGTGTGGGTCAAGGGAAAGTAGGCAAGTATCTGTGTGAAGGCTTGCTACTTTATCTGTTAAGGGTGGGTTGTAATTAGAGCTGGCAAAATGGGCCCGACCCGATGGGCCGGCCCGATCGGCACGAAAATTAGGCTGGGTTGGGCCTAGAAAAAGGTGGCCCGAAAAGTGTCGAAACTTTTTGGCCCGGCCCAATGGCCTGATGGGCTATCTGGGCTCGGGCCGGCCCGATGGCCCATAATTTTTAAAAAAAAAAAATACACATTTCTGAAATAAAAATGGGCCTGAAAAGCCCAATGCCAAACTAATCCCAAAAGGCATGCCCCAATACTAACTTGAGTCCAGGAAATACTAACTTGAGTCCAGGAAAGGAAAGCTGAGAACAAAAAATAAAAAACCAAACCCAAGGAAAGAAGGCAGATAAGCAGAGAAATTATCCATGAAATCACAATCACACTTTTACACTTTCTTCTCAATAACCCTAGCCTAATTTCTCTACGATTTCATCTCCATTGAAAGGTAACCAAATGCTTTGCTTTTCCTTCCACTCTCTTTGCTTTTATACATTTTATATATTTTGGAATATATAAATGTATGCTTTTATAAATTTATAAATTTGTTGTGGTGATACGTCGTATTAATATATATATATAATTATATATTTGATTTGTTTAAAAAGACGATGTGGGCCGATTTGGCCCGTTGGCCCGTTGGCCCATACGAGGCTGGGCTGGGCTACAGATTTATGGGCCCGAACTAAGGATGGGCCGGCACGGCACGGCACGAAACTTTCATGTGGCCCGTCGAGCCGGGCTGGGCCGGGTCGGGCTGCCCGTTTTGCCAGCTCTAGTTGTAATAGATAGGTCTATATAAATCAACCAGCTTAACAGAGGTTCCCTCCTGTATGGAGGAAGAGAGGACGTAGAAGGATTACTCCACCTTCGAACCTCTATACATGCTTGCGTCTTTATCTGCTTACTGCCTTACATATACTCTCTCTGATAAACTGCACATCTTCTACCAAGCTTAGCAAAAGGCTTCCGTATTCACTCTGATCAGTAACCTCTCAAAAGGTTACTGACATAAGTAAAGGCCGATAGATGTAGAAGAAAAATGTGTGATGGTTTAGTAGGCTTATTCACCCCCCCTAAGCCTACTACCAGTTGTTTTTCAGACCAACACATTCAATGCTCTTTGAGTTACGAGTAGGAACAATCAAGCGTGAGCTAATCTTATAATGTCATCTGGAGGAATAAAAAGGATAAAGGACGAAGTTGTAGAAAATGGAGGCGCTGCAGTAACGGTATACCAGAAATTGCAGACGATCTTGTACGAGCCAATCATATAAGGACACTTCGCAGCAAGGGAACCTGCCTCACTTCACGCCTATAAATAGATGAAGAGTGCACCTAAAACAACAATTGAAACTCTCGAGCTCTCAAGCAATCATAACCTTCAAATCATTCAAGAACCCTTCAAGTTTTAGACACTCAATCTATATAGCAGCAATCTATCTAGCTACCTGATATACTTCTTTCAGAAGCTTGCTGCCTCCTAAAGTTGAAGAAAATCTTTATTTCTTTTACATAGATTGTTTTAGGAGTCTCTTACCAGAGGGTTGTTCCTGCTAAGTTGTTTTTCACTTTTGTTGAAGAGTAGGAGTCCTGTGTGGGATGTTGTGTTTTTTGTCACTGCAGTAACCAGTGTGGGAGGCTGCAAGTCTTGTTGTGTGTGGTTGTATTAGTTGACTCTTTATAAATCAATCAACCTTTAACAAAGTTCCGCCATGGTAAAAAAGTAGAGTGGGCATAGAGGGATTACTCCACCCTCGAACCACTATAAACCGTTGTGTGTTTATTTTGCTTATTGCCCTGTTTTTCTCTGCATACCTAACTGTCATTTTAGCATATTGCATACCACCTTAAGCTTTCAGAAAACTTTATATTTTCTAAGTATTTTCCGCTGCATAAACTCTTTCTAAGTCCGTAAACTTACTGCAAAAACAGTAAGTACATTCTGAAGCAGGAAGCACTGTAGCTTACTGCTCACTGCAGGGACTTATAACCTTTTGAAGTAATAAGTTTGAAAATTTTGAGAAGGTTTATTCAACCCCCCAACCTTATACCACTTGGGACTAACATCGGTCAAGTGAAATATTTTGAAATTGTTTGGTATGTTGTTAAACATGAAGTATTGAGTACATGGATAAAGTTTGGTAATATTTGGAGAAGTATATGGATTATAATGATTTTTCAAAGATGGTTCAGTTTCAAGTGCAAAATTTGTAGTTTTAACTACAGAAACATAATTTTATAAAATTGGTCGATTATAATTTTTATGAACTGTTTTAATGTCGTAATCCAAATGAAGTTATGAGGCCATGGTAAAAATTTGGTAATATTTAAAGTAGTGTATGAATTATATAATTTTTCAAAAATAGTCCAGTTTTGATACCATATTCTGCAACATTTGGAACTTCGTAAAAATGATATTCTAAAATTGATCGATAATAATCTTCCAAAACCGTTTCAGTATGGTGTTCGGCATAAAGTTTTGAGCCTATGGTAAAAATTTGGTAATTTTTTGGATCATTGAGTGAATTAAAATGAATTTTCAAATATAGTCTAGCTTCATATTCAAATTCTGCAATTCTAGACCTTAGAAAATAATGTTATGAATTTTATGAGTTATGGTTTGCTCAAAACTATCGTTTATGTTAAGTACATGATGATAAAAGTTTAGATTACTAATTTTTGAAGAGTTTGACAAATATATGATTTATTGTAAATACGATAAAGCAAACTAGTTTGGAACACACATCACCAATGTTTGAGTATGATATATTATTTATTGGAGCTTGTAGTATGGTTTGAAATTACCGACAAAATTATAAATACGATTAAGTTAAGATTATTATGTTAAAGTATAAATATTTACATGAATTTTAAATGATTTGTTTGAAGTAAGAAAAGTTGTCATGCTAATTAGGAGTGTTTTTTTACATGTTAAATGTTTTGGAATCAAAGTTTTATCCATGATTTAAAATAATTTAAAGACTATGAATTTATGGACGTGCTGAGTGCAGCACGAGACGACTAGAAACCTCAGGAGCTATCCCCATTTACGAACCAAAGTCAAAAGTGGGTAACATTTATTTACAGTTACGTTGATTAGAATAATGTGAATGATGGGTATGATAATATGACATGACACATTCGGGTGTAGTACCAGGTTGACGAACCTTGGATGTTAGGTATTTGGACCTCGGATGATTATGAGCAATGGTTTATCTTTTTAGTGTAACAGTTAATAAGCGTTATCCACTAAAATTTCTCAAATATTATGTTGTTATGTTTAAACGTTTTCAGGACCATTTTGCATTGAAGCGGATGAGTAGTCGGTTGTATGGACTCCCCTCTAGAAGTATATATATATGTGTGCATGTGTGTGTGTTTTAATATGTGTTATTATATATGTATTGACTATGTTGGATGTCTTTTGAAACATCTACGTCGACTTAAGTAAAGAGGTCAATCGTTAAAACATAACAAAATTTTGATTTGCAAATGTGGGTAATATACGAGTTAGATAACTGCCTTTCAGTATATTTTTAAATAAAAAACTCATGTTTTAAAATAAAGTCTTCCGCTGAGTTTCTCTATCGAAAGCATTTTACATATTTATTTTTTATTTCTTTACAAATATATTCTTTAGCATATTAAGTCATGGTAGTGTTTCAATCCTCCTAAGTTGGGTTGGGGTGCTATATGGCGGCTTCTCGTTGGTCGGCACCACATTGAATTTGGCGTTATGCTCAACTGTTTTTGATAGAACTGCAGAGACAATTGAAGTTTTGATGTTTCCTCGTATTATTTGATCGTGCATAAACCTTCTTAGATTTATCCTTAATTGATCCTTAACTTCAGTTGCTGCAACTTATTGGTAGCGCTGCATCTGGGGTCGCTGCATGATAAAATCCAGAGCTCCCAGGTTGCAGCGTGCAACATCACTTCTTCCGAAAATCCTTCTTAGTATAGCACGTTGTAAGCAGACTTTTTCCTATGTTGCTTGCAACGTGCAACTCTTCATTGCAGTAGAAGGTTTCACGATCTCAAAATTTGCTACTTATTGAATCGAAAATGGGGTACTTTTAAGTGTCTAATATTTACAGCAGTCAGTAGGTTATGTCTTATCAAAATTTAAACTATCTTCTTCTAACATGGATTTAAGAATTTGTTTTGCAACCCATGGAATAATGACATAACAACAACGATGCTAATACCTTTTGAATCCAATGCAATGATTCTTCACTCCATATTCTTCAGGTTCGTCTATCTATCAAAAGGAAAATTTCGAATAATTCAACCTCCCCGAAATAGCTAAGCCTTCAATTGCTAAGGAAAGCATAATTGCTAAAAAATGACTGAGGTTGATTGAGAATCTTTCTTTCGGAAATGTCGTAAGAGAAAACGAGGATTGTGATCTTTGTACCTCCATCAATGGGTGGAAACCCCAACATACATACAGATTTAGAAGGCAGAACTGGACTTTCACATAAAATCAAAACCCTTAGTTTCACCACATCTCGTCCTTTAAATAACGATTGTTTGCCTATTCACCTTTTTTTTTTTTATGTCTCTCTCTTTCTCTCTACCTCACAGCCTATATTTACAGTTTATTAGTGTTTAAATTTGTAGTTATAACGGATTTCTGCTCTTCTTTGTTCCAATTTTGTTGCCTCATCACTCCGGTAACTTTTCTTTTTCTTAATTTCAGTACATTATTTTGATTATTTGTTCCAAATGATTCGAAAATTTAATGGTGAGGATGTATTCTGAATGCTTCCCTCCCTTTTAATTACAAGTTTTGAAACAGAGTTTTCAATGAAGTGGATTTAAGGGTATCACACTCATAATAAATTTTACTCATGAGTGTGCTGCCCTTAGAAATTAGTGTGGTGCTTTTAGCCCTACTCTATCAATATTTGAGAGGGGAAGAGAAGATAATTTTTTAATATGGGTCTTGAGTTTGGGTCTTTTGGCAATGCCTTAGAGATGAATATAGCACCCTAAATTAACTAATAATTATTTGTTTCCTCAGATAGATAGATATTCGTGTGAACTGAAACATCCACATTAACCTTAATTTAGGATTCCATAAAAGGAAGCTACATTTATATATATAGATTGGCGTAGGTGCATGTGTCTATGATTCAATTACAAGAAGAAACAATCCCATCATCACATTTATATATTATTAGTCCAGACCCCAAACCTGCAAACACAGTACCAAAGAAGATCATCAATTATGGCAATTTTTTATTTATGGTTACATTAATTACTAATAAAACCATATATATATATATATATATGTCGATATTACCTGGAGTTTACCATCAGAGGTTCCAGCAAAAAGCTTTTGGGCATCAGCATCGGATGCAATGCAAGTGGTTCTTGCATTTCCACATAATCCCATTTTGATATAACCAATCTTCATCCCTCTCTCTCTTACCCATACTTCTATTATCCCACTTTTTGTTGCTGTAAATATGAAGTCACTGTTTACGCTGCTTTCTTGAATCTCAACACCTGTAGCAAATGATCCCACTACTGCCTTGCTCGACACTTTAAACACCTACCATTATGCACTTTCATTTTTCAACTCATATACAGTGACTCACGTTTATTTCAAAGTTGGATTTCTCCGATTATATATAAACCAAACGTAAATGTAGCTACGTACAAGATTTACGACACGTGTGCCTCATATCATACCTTTCCTGCAATACCATCAACGGATGTACCGTAGGCATATAGAAGACCGTCATGAATTTGTAACGAATAGATAGTCTGTTTGCCTAGCAACTTCTTCGTCCCAGAGTAAAATGTCGATAATGTATGTGTTCTCAAGTCCACTACCTGTCCGAATTCTCACTTAGTGTGATGTTGCAAATAAGTAAACATATTGAAGTGTGTGTGTGTGTGTTAGTTACCTGGATAGAGTAAGTAGAGCATCCACAATAAAGCTTATCACCATACAATCTGAGACACCTGACTTGTTTGTTGAAGCTAATGTTTGTTGGAAGAGCAGACCAGTTGTAAAGCTTAACTCCATTTGCTTGAGAGGAGAAGCAAGCCATTGTATCATTTGCTGCAAGAACCACCACTGCCTCCTTTACATCATGCACCTGGATGCAATGAATTTCCTCTTTTCTAATTGACCAAATCTGTTCCAAAACATCCAAGATCTCAACTTAGAACAAATATGAATCACACTTGATTGATTGATTGATTGATTGATACTAGAGCAAGCCTTACTCGTATGGTTTTGTCCAAAGATCCACTGTATAACTTGTCAGATGAGGGAGAGAGATAGAGACATGTTACGGCTTTCGAGTGTTGCCGAGCTTCTTGAATTAGTCGAGGACACCCTTTGGCCGTATCCCATACCTAAACACGACACACACAGACATGAGCTGATCCAAGAAAGAAGACGTGATCAAAGGAAATGACCAAACTAAGGAAGATGAAAGCTGTGCAGAAACAATGCAATCAGTCATGTTTCGGCAATAATCTACAATCATGTATTGGCTCCTATAAATAGCCATAATCTTGTAGTGTTTGGCAAGTGATTAAGTTATATAATAAAACGTGTTCCAAGTCTTTGGACTTGCATGTATTTTGCCTATAATCTCTTTGATGGATTCCTTAGAGTGGGGGAGTATAGAGCGTGTGCTTGTGTTTCCTTCTCAATTATCCTCTTCCCGGTATCATGAGCTACTTCCTTCCTTGTAAATTTATAACATCTTTGCAATCCCAAATGCTCTCTAACAAGACTACTTCTTACCTTTATTGTTCCATCAGAATGGCTTGTTATCAACCGATTTCGTATATGAAGCATCGATAGGATTTCTCCATTCATCGCCACATCTATCTCCGGCCCTTCGATACACGACCACAACTCACCCTGCATATTAATTATTATACAACTAATTTATTTATTTTCATGTTTTATATGAAAAAAGTACAAAATAAAATAAAATTTACAAGCTAGGATTTGTATACACCACTTACAGCATCAACAGATGGCAGGTTCATGAGTGCTTTCATTATATCATGCACAACTTTACAACTCTTCTTCAGCCTTCTCAAGCTCTTCCATATACTCTTGGCATACAATGCCATTTCATCCAACCCACCTTTTGCATCACAACTCAATTCATTAGTGATTAAACCATGATGAAAATGAAATTACAAATGATATTAACCCCCACCTGGTTCACTAACAAATCCTCTCAATGCAAGGGCAGCCAATATCTTCTCCTCAAGGTTCTTCGATGATTGAAGCACGTTGATGAACTTGTCGAGCAACAATTTACGAGCAACTTCCCGTACACCACAATCGGGGAACGAGTAAAGCATATGGACAAGCCATGTAGCCACAACAAGACTAGACTTTGCTATCTCTACTGAATTGCTTCTAAGGCATTCCTCCAAAGCTTTGAAAATCATCCCTTTTTCATGGTTTGAAAGTACAAATGCCATCCTTTTCTCCCAACTCCTTGCTGCTCTCTCTTCTTCTCTCTAACCATACATATATCATCAAATAAATACACCATTCATGAATGAATTTGCACAAGATCATGTAAGAGAAATGTTCATACCATTTCTTCAAATTCTGTTTCATTGTCTTTCATTTCCTCTCCTCTCATCATAGCATTGTAAGGTTCGTTGAACCCCGCCATCTTTAGCAACCAACATTCCATGTAAGGCATTTTCTTTGAACCTCTCGAACGTCCTGAAAGAGACGACAGCGTGGCAAGAGCCATCACTTGAGAAGATGGGAAGTCTTTTCTTTCAAGTGCTTCTATCAGTGCTTCAATTGCCTCTTCTCTATAAATGCTCATCTTCCGAGGAGTAGTCTGCAATGCAAAACAATTATATCAGCCCATATATTACTTAAGCTTGCTATACAAAAAAAGAAGAATAAGAAATACAAACCAAGAGATCAAGCTGAAGAAGAAGAGTAGCAATGGCAGGTTTTTGCTCCATTGGTGACATTTGAAGATAAACTATAAGAGTGTGCATAGTACTGAATGTCCCTTCTTCTCTAATTATCTGCAAAATCTGGTTTCCCAATCTCTGCCTATTGCACAGAAAAGTGAAGTTAGAATAACAAAACAATACACTACTAACACAGCAGAAGAAAACAGAAAAGATCAAACCAGATTCATTATCTGTTCTTTCTTTGTGCTTGAAGCAAATGGTACCTGCTAAGCTGAACCAACTCACAGAGAAACTCTACACAGATCCCTCTTGCACCATCATTTCCACCATGGAACAATTCAAGAATAGGAGATAACTCAATTCTGCTTGCTATGCTACTCATGCATGATACATCAATTCTAATGCAGCATAGAAGGATGGATACAATAGGCTGTCTTCCATCCACCCTATTAAGGCAGTTCAACAAAGAAGGAATCCCCTTCTCTTTGATAACATTCATCGCGTTATGTAATCTCTCACTCTCATCTCCGCCAACAACAATCTGTTCAAGCAATGCTATTGCAGCATCTTTAGGTGCTATAGCATATTGAAATCCGGGATTGGGTTCATCTGTTTTAGAAATGATGTGGAGAAGAGTGGGTATCAAGTTATGAGAAGAGAGTTGAGAAAATGATGGTCTTAAAAGGTATATAAGCAGAGCAGCTTCATCAAGTCCTTTTCTCAGTAAATCAGCTAAGCAATAGAAATCAGAGTCAATACTTGTTAGATCATCGCCAACACGATCATCTGCACATATCAACTGGGAGAGAATATGTATGGTTGTACTCAGTACATCCTGGTTCAAAGATGCAGAGAGTATTTCAACCAATCCATTTATTATGGTTGGTGAAGATAGATATGAATGAATGCCTGAGCCCACTTTAGAATCTTCCCAAATCTTTGCTACTTCAAGAATTGCAGCCTCACATTCTTGCAGATCTTCAGAATTACAAAGGCATAGGATATAAGGTTTCAATTCATTGATTACTGTTTCTATGGAAGCTTGAGATATTACACTGGTTGGTGATGTTGATAACGCAGCAGCTCTTGTGAATCTTTGAGGCTTATTATAATCAACTTGATCGTTGGTAATGCTTCTTGCTATACATTCTGATGGAATGTCATTAGGCCTTAGCAGATGATTTCGCGGTGTTTCATTGGACAAAAATTCCTGAGCAAGTTCAGGGTGTTGATCTTTCCAAGAGGTGATTAACCTCTTGAGAACATAGTTGGTTTTTGGTAGTAAAGCTGCAGAGAGAGGTTGCCTTGTAATAGGACATGTTGTGTTTCCTCTACTCATCCATTCTTGAATGGCTTTTCTTTCGTATGTCTGTCCCGTTTCAAGTGTGACTGGATCATTGAAGATTTGGCCTGTAATTGGGCACACAAAATCCTTGGGTGGCCTTGACTTGGGAGTTAAAGTCTCAGACGTTGGAGACGATACGTAGCTCAGACTTGCATCATCACTTTGATAAAGAGAACTCCTATGTGTAGAAAACAAACAACATAAATCAGCATGTCTTGAATAGAAAACATGGTAAAAGAAAGAAGAAAAGAAACCTTTTTGGAAGAACTTGTCTAACAGTTGTTGCATGATGAACACTTCTCCTTGCAGTTTTCAACTGTCCCTGATCATCTATGCCACTTTCAATGAAGACAAAACACACGTGGAAGTAGTAAGTGAAGTGAAATAAGTTTAGAATCATACTGTGAATTCTCCATCAGAGTCTAATGAGCTAATGCTGGAGTTATCAAAGGTTGCTAGTGGAGAAGTGGAGTCGATTGCAGATGCACGTGTCGAGAGAAGACGAAGCATAGATGTCTGCATCTTTCGAGCTTCATTTGGAGAACAAGTCCTCGAGCAAGGAGTTGTAGGAGATTCCATTGGGGAGACACTGCTAGTATGAGGTGATTCTCTTCCACTCATATCCTTCTTCACTTTGATGCTTCTATTATTAGACCCAACTGAAACTATCTCATCACCATCATCATCATCCTTTTCAGCTTCATCGTCATCATCACAATCTTCACACTCATCTGGATTCTCCGAGCTGGAAGAGACCCCCTTCAATCTGCTAGAACAAAACGGAAACAAGTACATCAACATGCACTTTCCAATAAAAGTTATTAACAAACATTAACCTTAGATTGTGGGTACAAAAGTGGTCTAAAAAGACAACCCTTTGGTGTGGAATTGGAAAGAGAAAGAAGTTTAGCTTGTGGATTGAGGTTCGTTTTTTTACATTAAATAATGTTCAAGAGAGTCAGTTCGAAATCTATATACCTGGAAGCATCATCTCGAGCATTGTCTTTGTGGTTCAGAAGAGGTGAAAAACCAGCAGTGTTAGGCAAAATGGGACCAAATTTGACGTAATCAGGAATGGATGAATGGGCAGAGAGGTCGTACAAGGGAGACATAGGTGGCTCCAAAATGGGCAACATGGGAATGGCCTTCTTGCCAGTAGAAGAATCATAGTTGATGCAATCTTTATAATACTTGGCATAAAGCCTTGTATTCTCATCCAAAGATTGCCCATACATTTTCTCCAAATCTTGAACCCTCTCAGCTTGCTCAGGCCTTACGGACAGGATCAATGAGTCGTCAAAATAGTGATCAAAATCAACGGTCAACGATATATCAGATGTATCCGGGATCACATCCATCACAATCCGTCTCCTTTCTCCCGAATACCACCCTATGATTGAACTCATATGTGGGAGAAAAATGGACTTCCAAAGCTCCGGAGCAAAGTCTATCCTCGAGAAAAATGGATCAATAAGAAACATATCCAAAATGTGAACCACTGCACTATGAGAGTCGTTTTTCAACTTGCATAAGTATGAGAGGTTGAGGTGTGCCCAAGCCGAGAGGTAGAAGTTTGGGACGCCCGCGGTTTTCTGCTCAGAATTCAACATGGCACACACTTGTAGCATCTTGTGCGCGTAGTCTAGACGGGCCATCTTTGTTTCCACGTTAGACGTGTTGATGGCCTCTTCGAGGGCATCGATTCCCCAATCAAGATTGGCTAAAACAGCCTGATCAGAGTAGCCCACTTCTCTGTCTTTGTATGGACTTACATTCTCAGCTGCTAGTCTCTCTGAGCAATGCTCTTTGTGTTGGATTCTTTGCTCTTTGTCTATCAATCTATCTTGAATGAAACTTCCAATTGTGCTTATTAGGGATCCTACTATCTCTTTTTCTTCCATTTTGAATCTGTACTTTCCATCCATCTTTTGCTACTTACTCTCTTGCTTAACAATCCATTCCTAATTTCTGTACATCATTCACATAACCATGCATAATCATTCAAATCAAGTCATGCAACATCGTACAAACTTATTGAGCACAAGTTATAGAACCAAAATAATAATCAGAAAATTAAACTATGAACAACAACTGAGTTCAATCAAGAAAAGGAACACTGAGTAAATTATGACTACTGAAAACTTGCCTTTGGACAAATGCGAGAGAGAGAGAGAGAGAGAGAGAGAGAGAGAGACTTATAGAATAGACAAGGACCCATGAGAAACAGACAACAAATATGATCAAACACTAATCGATAAAAGAATTAATTTGTGAATAAGAACAAAATTATGCTAAGATTATATGGCATAAACTATCGTTGAAAGATCCATTTTCTGACCAAAACCTCCATAAAATTTGCAAGAAAATGAAAGCCGGCTTCAGCCAGCGTTTGAATATATGCCTTTAAATTTAATGAGCTTAATTTATTGCTTAGTTTAACACTTTGAATACTTCAAAGCCCAATCATTGTAATTGTCACATCAAATGGAGGGAAAAAAAAAAAGAAGTAGAAGACAGATAATTATTAAAGGAAGTGATCTCATCAGGTTTGAATTCTTGCAGCAGCAAATTGCTTGATTAACTAAAACTCCAAAAAAAAAAAAAAAAAAGAGGAAATACAGAAAGCAGGAACGATTCAATTTCAATTGAAATTTTAATTTGGCGGGAAATGGCCCATTTTGACTTGAGTGCACTGTATTGGAAAAGCTGCATTCCAAATGTGAGATATGTGATATAATTTTTAAAAATTATTACAAAATTACATTTGATTTTTGTCAAAATGTAATACATCTGATACATCTTTTAAACGAGAGTAACATCAAAATGGGTATGATAAAATTTCTGGGCAAATATGGTCTCATTTCGAATGGGAGAAGTTTCATGTTCCTTGACAACGTGGGATGTATTGATTTAATTTTGAGCGAAATTTGATTGTATGTTTGTAATTTTGTATAAAGTCTTAAAATATAAAACGGCAATTTGTATTTTTGTAAGATGGAACGTGATAGGTAGAAAATAGTTGCATTTTATTATGAATTAAATTAGATTTGTATAATCTTTTATGTGATTGAATTCACCATTTTCTTATTTACACTATCTTCTTATTTACATGTTTCTAAACTTGCTTCATGAATTTTTTCTTGATTATTTTAGGAATTTAGGAGTATTTTGAAGTCGAAGGAAATGATTGCGGGCCAAGGAAAAGTAATTGGGCTGAATTTAGGTTCAAATCAGAAAGTCCAATGAAAGAAATTGAAGAATTAAAATTGGTTTAAAGGCCACATGAGAGCTACACAATTTGGACTTGAAGAAATTTTAAAGGAAGCTTCAGCTTAAGTAATGAAGTCATTCCCCTCAAATTAGGGGTGGCATCACACGCCATCTACCTAGGAGGTGAAGCTCTAATTGAAATTAGAGACAAGTCGGATTATATTTCAAAATTAATATATAACTTTGTGAAAATGAGTTAGTTTAGTGGGTAAAAAAGATTCATCTCATGAAAACTATCTATGAGACCATCTCACATCGTTAAGGATTTGAGTTTTGTTTCATTCCATTGGAATTTTGATTTAGTAACGAAAAGTAAGATTACCCTTAAAATATTTTTAAGATACATCAGGAATTGAAATTTAACTAGCTATATTTAACGTAGCAAAAAGATTCTCAATGAATACAAGACTCAAATAATAATATGTATAATATTATAATAATAATAATATAATAATAATAGATTAGATAAAGTATAATTTATGAAATTGAACTAAATTAATATGAATTTTACTATAAATCAATGTGAAGTGTATATAAATATGTATTATTTGAGAATTCATGCACTATATATATGTGTATATACTACCTTCAAACAATTATAGATATATATGCAAATTATAAAATAAGAATGATATTAAAATATGTGGTTCAACTCATTATATAAGGTAGTAGTGGTTTCTTTTGGGGCAAAGTACGTAACAGTTTTTCTTTAACCTAGAGTGGACTCAAGTGTACAAATTAATATTTGAACTCACTAAGAGAATGTAAAGTAATCGAGGATGAGAATATCCTGATATATCTTCTATATATTTATGATATTTTCATTTTTTTATATGATCGAAACAAAAACGGGCTGTAACGATATATCTCCGATATTTTCTTTTTTTGTAAAAAAATAAATGAAATATCAATAATTATTGGCTAAATATCGATATCAATGGTTTCAGGTAAATATTATAAGAAAATTCGTGAAGATTAAGGAAATATCGGTAAATATGGGTGGAATATCGGGAAAATATCTGTAGATATCGGTAAATGTATGGAAAATATCGATAAATATCAGAAAATATGGGGAAAATATTGGTATATATCTGGAAAATATTGCTAAATATCGGGAAAATATATGTATATATCTATATTTCCACCAAAACTGATATATTCATCAATATTTCTATAAAATTAAGGTACCGATATATCTATCGAAACCTATGTTTTTATCCTTAAAAGTCCTACACATAAGCATGATTTTATAAACTATTAACTAGTGTTATGATAAATAAAATGAAGTGTGAAAGAAAAATACACCTCACACTCTCTCTCTTAGTGACAGCTCCTCAAAACCCGACAAGTATAGTACATCTTTGAACAAAACTTATATGCACCTGTGGCACGGATCCTAGATCCGTGCCCCTGACCCGACCCAGCGTGTGGGCCGCACCCAGGCGCGCCCACGCGCCCCCACGCGCTCCCCCACCTGATATGGTGTGCGCCCACGCACACCAGATTTCACACTATGTGATTCAGTGATAGGTGTTATATATGTACTCTATAGGTGTTATATATATACTCTGTAAGTGTTATATTATATGATTCAATGATAGGTGTTATAGTTATACTCTATAGGTGTTATATATATACTCCTTAGGTGTTACATCTATGTTCTTGATGTATTACATATATAGAAGATTTCATATTATGTGATTCAATGATAGATGTTATATGTATACTCTATATGAGTTATATATATACTTTTTATGTGTTATATGTATGTTCTTGAAGTATCACATATAAAGAAGATTTCATATTATGTGATTGAATGATAGGTGTCATATATATATTCTATAAGTGTTATATGTATGTTCTTTAGGTGTTATAATATTTTTCATAATACCTGAAGGAATTGTTTTTATTATATATCATAGATGCATGTAATTTTATATCACCCATAGAGTATCTTTGTAATACCTTTAAAATATTTTCATAACATCTAAAGGAATTGTATTTATTATATCTTATAGATGCATGTGATCTTATATCACCTATATAGTATATTTGTAATACCTTTAGAATATTTTCATATTATATGTCTGATATGTTTAATATATACTCTATAGGTGCTATATATATACTTTTTAGGTGTTAAATGTCTGTTCTTAAGATTAAGTGATATGTATATATAAATAATAGATTGTAAAATGCGATTTTATCATCTTCTTCCCTAAATTTTCTGCAAATTCATACTACTCAATCATATTTCTACAATTTTATACCTTCATTCAATAACCAACAAAGTTGCATATCAAATTACATATATATACAATCATGAATATATAAACCTTAATGAAGATAAAAGAACAATAGAGATGAAATAGAAAATTTGAAATCTGAAAAAATTAGAACACAAAACTAGTGGAAGCATCAATGGTGAGCTAAGATTAACAACAAAATATCCTCCCTCATTAATTGGAAAATGAGGATTTGATAGACAAAGGTTGGGTTCCTTCCTCCTTGACCCCATAGATGATTCCCCATATGTATGTATGTATGTATATGTTTTCGGATCGGGTTGAAGAAGAAGAAGGGTTGAAAAAGAAGGAGAAGAAGAAGAAGAAGAAGAAGAAAAAATGTGCTGTTAAGAAGAAGAAGAAGAGCAAGAAGAAGAAGGAGAAATAAAAAATAAATTGAATTAATGGGGGCGGGTCGGGTCGGGTTGGGGGCACGGATCCTGGATCCGTGCCCCCGGGGCACATAAGTCCTACTCTACATCTTTTATATCATTTGGTGTTACACCTCGTGTTACATAACATTTAATATATGTTACATATTAATGATGTTATTGAATAAATGTGACATGTGGTGATTGATTTGAAATAGGAGATATAACATAAGTGTAACGAACATCTCATTTCCGAGAAAGAAGGGGTGCAAAGAAAAAAAAAGGAAAAATTAATTGCAAGTGTGGGTGAGTTTTATTTCTCTCTCTTTCACAGTATCCTTCACCTCCGAACCACCGCCACCTTCCTCTCTTGCGCCTCTTTCGTTTCTCTGCTTCTCATCGACCACCACCACCGTTCACATCACCACCATCACTGGCCTTTTCCCCGATGATTTGTTCGGACTGAACGAAATCTTTCACCGAGCCCTTCTTGAATCCGGACATGAAATTTCAAACCGTAATCGACGCTGGCGGCGGACAGACACGGCATTATCCCTGTTTTGTTTTTTTTTTTTTTTGCCTCTCTGCACATCTTCCTCTCTAGCTCTTTCCTCTTGTCTCTCTTTCTATCCTAAATCTCTCCACTGTCTGCAACTAATATGTTCTCTTCATTCACAATTCTCTGCAACTCTCACATTCCACTCACCGTTAGAAATCACTGAAATTCCGATGGAAAATGCAATGTACCATTTGAGAAAGGGCGTTGGAATCTAAAATTCAGATGAAAATTGCAACAAAAATTCCAATAGAACATTCCAATGGTACTTTTCCGTTGGAATTTACAACCACCATAAAACTCCAATGATTATTCCAACAAAATTTCTAACAGAAATGAATTCCGTTGGAATTTTAGTTAAAGATATCAACAGTTTTTCCAACGGAATTACGGTTGGAATTCTTTTGAGTGATGAATTCAGCTGGAATTTTAATTAAAGATATCCAACAATGTTTCCAACGAAATTACCATTGAAATTGTTTTGAGATTCTAACGGAATTTCCAGTTGTTGGAATGATTATTAAAAAATCCAATAGATTTTTTTCGTTGAAATTTTAAATAAGCTCCTATGTAATTCTAATAGCTATTCCAACGGTATTTTTACCGTTGGAATTTCAAATAAGGTCATTTGTAATTCTAATACCGATGTTCCAACCTTATAAACAAAACCTATAAAATAACGAATCAAAACAATAAGAACATAATTAAGAGGGATCAAATCATCATACTAAAGTATCAATAAATCTTGAAATGCATAAAACATCATAAAGCTTTGATGTTTGAGCTTGAAGACTTAAAAAAGGTGATCTCTA